>VCJH01002648.1:8629-19974 GCA_024140565.1 Backusella australiensis | reverse complement strand
TAAAAAAAAAAAAAAAAAAAAAAAAAAAAAAAAAAAAAAAACAAGCATGAGTATTGTGCATATATTCTTACATCGACAGTATCAGGTAAATCTCGCATTGCAAATTCATTAATAGAGAATTCCCAGAAAGCTTGATGTCTTGGACTTAAATTGACATGGTATTGCGAGTACTTGTTACCTCTTGCATTACCGAGCCAGACGTCATAGCCATTTCTTGCCAGAATAAAAGGCAAGTTACTTTGTTCATCTTGGTTAGTCACCCACACTTCGGATGACATCAGAAAACCATGGTAAAGTAATACAACCGGTTTCCCTTTGTAGTTAGAATTCGACTCTGCTCCTCCTGCATCTGATGTCTTTGTGAATTGATCGAGACGGTCTATGATCTCAATGCCTTTCGACTCTGTTCTCACATTGGTATTCCTTTTTTGTTCTGATGTTGGTGTCTTCATAGAAGGGATGCGATGAACACACAACAGATAGTCATCTTGTGTGCGTACAATATGCTGCTCACAGTTGTAATGCTTCCAGTATTTTACCATTTTTTCAAATCCTTCTGCTTTTTCTAAGCTACTGGAAACTTGACTTTCTGTTCTCGATAACCAAGGAAAGACACTGTATATAATTTTGTCAAGTTGTTTGTTTAGAGTCAAAAAGTACTTAGTTGTAATATTCTTTATAAAAAACTTTACTTATCAATAAAAGAGTCAATCATGCTCAAAATGAACTTTGGCATGATTAACACAATTAAGCGAATGATGCTTTCAAAAAAGAAGAACAGAATCGTTACAAACAAACTATAAATAATATAAGGTTAAAGTCTGGTTTACAGGTAATAATGAAATACTATCTTATTACCCTTGGTAGTCTCTAAACGTAAGTCTATCGAGGATTGGTATTTTTATTAGAGGCATGGGGGTTTTTTTTAATTAAATAAATGCTAACGAAAAGAGAAAGAGAAAAAAGAAATAATGAAAAAGTTAAGCAAATAAAGCATAACTACTTTATTTGGGCATGGAAAAGTTGATCGTTTTTAAAGCGGAGATTCCTGAAAAAAAAAACCTGGCAAGTAATTCAATCACATGAAAAATAAACATTTTAGATGTAGAAGTGAAGGTCTCGGGAAAATGACCTTGAAAAACAAGAGTCATTCATCTGATCATAAGCTGAAGATTGTTTCTACAATAACGAGATTATACTATATGTATTATCCATATCCTTTCTTTTCTTTCTTTCTAATTGCGTGCAATGAACAAAATGTATGTGATTTATCACAGCAACATTAAAACATGTCTGTTACCATATTTGGTACTCCCAGCCAATCAAAATCAAAAATATATTTATCACCATTTTGAACAAAAAAAACAGTGGTGGTAAATTCGAAAAGAAAAAAAAATCGAAAAACGCGTATCAGCATTCTCTTTAAATCATTTAAAATGGACAATTCATGTAATGAAAAATGATTTATAGCATTTAAATAACAAAACTTATCTTGAGACTGATCCTATCTATATTTTTAGTAAAAGAACTTGATGCCATTTTTTCTCGTTTAAGAGCACCTGGAAAAGCGAACAGTGTAAAATAATATCCAAAAAAAAGAGAGAATGTTTTTTACTGAAAAACAACATACATAGTTGGAGCGTCCAAAACCAACTGTAGATGAGATCAAACAAGATCTAGAACAGACCTTTTTAATTCCACAGCAAAGTTTCCCTTCTGATTGGCTGAATAAATGTCAAGAGTATATATATTAAAGATCATTTTGAAAGAGAGAGAGAGAGAGAGAGAGAGCCCTGTTTTTTAAAAAAAATATTCCTTTAGACATTGGGATGAGCAAGTGAATTATATCGACAATACATTCTCACAAGTATCAAAGCCATTGACGGCTATTTCAGTAGCACGCAAAGGGTATGATGGCACCGTGGTTGGCTTTAAAGAGACCATTTTGGATGATGCGACGTTGACGTCCAACAACTCGACTAGTTTTACACGAGCCTTTGGTTCAACCAAAGATTTTGTGAGAGGATCAGCCGCCCAATTTCCATTTGCACCTGGAGGATTGGATGTTGAGGTGGATATGGCTGAATTGGATAAGGTTGATTTGAATGTAGAGATCGGCTTTGATAGCGGTAAACAAGTATTATCAACCCAAGATGATATAAATCTAATATCTATATATATATAGTCAATGGCGTAACTGCACCTGGTTTAGATAGAGGTTTATCTATTGAAGGAGACGAGGAACAACAAGAAGAGTTACAAAAGGACATGAAGAAGGAGAACTTCGTATTGAATATGGAGGATATGATGAAACCCATGGACGATGACACTTTTGATTTCTTAAACGTCAAGCCCATCACCGTTGACGAGCAACAAGAGGAAGAGGCAATCTTACCAAGCGAAAGTAACGAGGATATCGATGCATTACTACCTACACACATTGCGCCACAAAAGGATCTATCTAAAAAGACGGTTTCAACAAATGAGGCATTAAAACGTCGTGAATGGGCACATGAAATTAATGTGAATGAACCGTTTGATAATTTCTATGATTTAGTACCCGAGATGGCGATGCAGGTAAGATTGCAAAATACATGTGTTCCACAGATATTAACATAGGTGACATAGTTTCCCTTTGAACTTGATGTGTTTCAAAAGAGAGCAGTCTACCATTTGGAAAAAGGTGAGTCTGTGTTTATTG
Source organism: Backusella australiensis (assembly GCA_024140565.1). Lineage (NCBI taxonomy): Eukaryota > Fungi > Mucoromycota > Mucoromycetes > Mucorales > Backusellaceae > Backusella > Backusella australiensis. The sequence continues at coordinate 17,273 of VCJH01002648.1, read as the reverse complement.
CCGCCCATACATCTGCTGGTAAGACGGTTGTTGCCGACTATGCCATTGCATTGGCATCAAAGCACATGACCAAGGCCATCTACACATCGCCCATCAAGGCATTGAGTAACCAAAAGTTCCGTGACTTTAAACATACATTTGGTGACGATGTTGGTATCTTGACCGGTGATGTTCAGATCAAACCTGAGGCAAGTTGTTTGGTCATGACCACCGAAATTTTGCGTAGTATGTTGTATAGAGGTGCCGATTTGATTCGTGATGTGGAGTTTGTTATTTTTGATGAGGTGCATTATGTAAACGATCTTGAGGTAAAAGAAGACCATGATGGGGAGATAAATCTATATATCATTAACAAAAAAAAAATATATATATAGAGAGGTGTCGTTTGGGAAGAGGTTATCATCATGTTACCAGCACATGTCAATATCATTTTACTTTCGGCTACTGTACCAAACACGAGAGAATTCGCTGGTTGGGTTGGGTAAGAAAGAAATATTGGTTTTATTTAAACGGAAGTATTGAACTTGGATTCATTAGACGTACCAAAAAGAAGGACATTTATGTTATTAGTACATTGAAGAGACCCGTTCCTCTTGAGCATCATCTTTATGCAAATAAGGAGATTTACAAGATTGTAGGAGCCAACGAGCATAAATTAAGCACAGTTGGGTAAGCTAAACACAGCATATTATATTTTAATCGAATCACTGACCAGGGAAAACAGATATCGAAAGGCTCAAGATGCAATGACCAAACGTAAAGAACAAGTTGAAAAGTCAACTGGAGGAGCAGGAGGAGTTCGTGGCACTGGAAGAGGAAGAGGTGGTGGAAGAGGTGGCGGCAAACCCGTTGGTCGCAGTTACCAATCCGCCATGCAAACCGATCGCAACCTGTTTGTTCATCTGATTGGTATGCTTAAATTAAAGAGCCTGTTACCTGTCGTCATCTTTACCTTCTCCAAGCGTCGCTGTGAGGAGTATGCCAGTGGATTGACAAAGACGGATCTGTGTACGAGTATTGAAAAGAGCGAGATCCACGTCTTTATCGAACGCAGTCTGGTAAGACTGAGAGGTACGGATAAATTGCTGCCTCAAATTTTGCGTATGCGTGATTTGTTGAGTCGTGGTATTGCGGTACATCATGGTGGTCTTTTGCCCATTATTAAGGAGGTGAGTTGCAAAAATGGTGATTCTTTAACTGGGTTGACTGATTTATGGATTTCAAAAAGATGGTTGAAATTCTATTCGCTAGAGGTTTGGTCAAGGTTCTTTTTGCAACAGAAACATTCGCTATGGTAAAGCTTTTTCATGATATTTTGAAATGACTTAGTAACTTATATTCATTACGTATTAGGGTGTCAACATGCCAGCCAAATGTGTTGTCTTTTCTGGTATCAGAAAGCATGATGGCAGAAATTTCCGTGATCTCTTACCTGGTACAGTATCCTGATTTAAAGAAAAATAGAAAGTGTTAACATGGAATAAAATATAGGTGAATATACTCAAATGTCAGGACGTGCTGGTCGTCGTGGTCTTGATACGACAGGTACTGTGATCATTGCAACTGGAGGAGACGAACCACCAGAGGTAAAAAAAAAAAGTGATTTATGATGAAAAATAATACATATATGCTAATTCTCTCTCCTTAGGCATCCACCCTGTCCACCATGTTATTAGGAAAACCCACCAAACTTGAATCCCAATTCCGCTTAACCTACAACATGATTCTAAATCTCCTCCGTGTCGAGGCACTCAAAGTCGAGGAAATGATCAAACGCAGTTTCTCTGAAAACACCTCACAAAAGTTATTGCCCGAGACCAAGCGCCTGATGGATGAAAACGAGCAAAAGCGTAAAGATTTGCGTCAATTAAGCTGTGCCATTTGTGAGCCTGATCTTGAGCGTTTCTATGATGTGTGCAGTGAAATTATTAATATTTCGCGTCAGATGATGTCCAACTTTATCACAACAACGCCTTCAGGTAATAGGGCATTGACATCGGGTCGTGTTATTATTATCAATACAAATGTAAGTTTTGTCTTTCTCCAAGTGAGAAACCTGTTTTCTGATGTCTTTTGTGGTAGCTATATCGTAATACACCTGCAGTTCTTTTAAAGGCATTACCCACAAACGCAAACAATTCACTCAAATCATACAGTTGTCTTGTCCTCTCATCAAAACAACCCCAATTTGAGGGCGAAGAAATCCCGCCACTTCCAGTGACCACCCTCTCGACACCCGAAGACTTTAGTACCGAGGTCATCACCATTTTGGCAACAGACATTTTGTTTGTAACACAGGTGGGATTAAAAGTGGATGCCGAGGTGATCTTGACAAGAGAGAACTCTACCGAGTTGGTCAAGGTGAGCCAGGGTCTCGAATCGTTTGGTGCCGATGCTAAAAAGACGGGTATTGTCGAGTATGATTGGAGTAAGATTAAGGATTTGGAGTTCCAGGAGATGCTGCGTACAAAGAGTGGGTTGATGAAGAGACTTCGATCCGAGTTCCAGTGTACTAGATGTCCTGACCTGAATGAACATGTAAGATAGAACCACTATATAAGATATGAATAGAATAAGCTAACCTAACCTCCCCTTTATATCTTAGTTTGCTCTTGTACATGATCATAAGCGTATCTCGAGCCAAATCGATCTCCTCAAAATGTCCATCTCTGACCAAAACCTCGAGCTCCTTCCCGACTACCATCAACGCATCGACGTACTCCGTCAGCTCAACTACATTGACGATCAAGGCTCCGTACAACTCAAGGGCCGTGTCGCCTGTGAGATCAACACCGCCGACGAGTTGCTTCTCACCGAACTTGTATTGGATAACGTCTTTGCCGATTTCGAACCCGCCGAAGTGGTTGCCATCCTGTCCTGCTTTGTGTTCCAAGAACGCAATGCAAGCGAGCCTCGATTAACCCCACGTTTGGAGAAGGGCAAAGAGATTGTATTAGCGTATGCACGCAAGATTGCCGAGATCCAGGTGGATTGTGGGCTCCCCATATCCACACAGGATTATGTCAATGGTCTTCAGTTTGGTTTGATGGAAGTGGTGTATGAATGGGCAAGGGGATTGGTAAGGAAGAGAATAAACGGGGACTATATGGATTACTAAAAAGTATCATTTAGCCTTTTAAACATATTACAGATTTGACAGATGTACTGGAAGGATCCATTGTAAGATGTATTAGTAGATTGGACGAAACGTGTCGTGAGGTCATGGGTGCTGCACGTATGGTGGGTGACACCAGTCTTTATAAGAAGATGGAACAGGCTGAACAAGACATTAAGAGAGATATTGTGTTTGCTGCTAGTTTGGTAAAGCAATTGTTTTTTTTTTGTTTATTGTTTATCGGTTATAGTTACAAACTTATTAACTAACGCATTTTCTTTCCTGTAGTATTTTTAAAGTAAAGATTTATATGACATTCTTTTATGATGAAGGAGAGGAAGAAGGAGGTTCATCTTGTTTTAAATACCAAGTGGGTTTCTATTGTAAATTCGTGAGTTCTTGGTGTCAATGACAAAACAAACTTTTTTTAATAAAAAAAACCAAACTTACTGTATCTGCGCCTCGCTTTTCCTTAATAGCCATGTCTTTAATCTTGGCTTCTAATTGACGCTTAGATACATCACGTAATATCCTATTATAAAATGAGTAAGAGAGAAAGAGAGAGATAATTCAAGTATTCCTCTTCTTACCAGTTTGATTTTGCTTCAGTCACTAAAGCAGGAATAGAATCAGCTTTTCCATTGATAACATTAATGAGTGCAGATTTATGTTCATCAGTAAAGCTACTACCAGCAAGAGTTGGTAGCTTTGGAGCAGGCTCTCTATAAAATGGATCATAACCTAATCCAGTCGATGGTAAATCTATTTTAGAGAGTTATAAATATTTTTTTTATAAAAGATACTGCTTTTTATCTCTTTACCTGCTAAAAACTGAAGTTCAAAAGGCTTCATGACCTCATCCTCGTTATCTTCCCCTTGGAAGAAGGGACCGAGTACCACTTTTCGAATAACAGCTCGTTTAGATGAACGTGATGAGTTTGATTTGTGTTTGAAACTATCTCCATGACCCTCTTCATTCTCACTATCTGATAAATAGCCTTCAGGTACAAGCCAATTTGCCTAAAATAAGGATTAGTTTTTCGATCAAAACTAGTTTAAAAACAATATAATTTACATCTTCAGGATCAACCATATCGGTATTTGGATCATCCTCATCCTCATCACTATGAATCTCCTCACCCTCGCCCTCTGGTTCCCATTCCGCCTCACTATCGACATTGTAATCCAGTATACTTGGGTCCTTTGCAAGCGGCTTCTTTCCAGAGATGATGGAACTCTTCTTTGTAAAAGTGCCATAGTATGCGGGTCGTACATCCTCGCCAAATTGCAATAATTTCATACCTAGCGCCAATCTCACATTTGCATTGTGCAAGATATCAGCTGCACCTGGTAATAATAGTGTATGGATATCAATATGCGTGGTGGTGCCTCTCTTTTTCTTTGTTTCATCTTTCAGAGAGTTGAGATAAATAGTTTTCGAGCATTCTGTGTTTTGGGGGTTCAAAAGTTGCATAAAGTTGTCTGTACAGGTGATGGAAGATGTGTTGGTCTTGGACAGTTTGACATTTTCTTTTATATAAAATGGAGGGAAAAGAGATGGTTGTGTGCGTTCCGTTGACTTTTCGGTATTTGAGGATTGTGTGTTTTTTTCCACCGGTGCCGTTTTTGTAAAGAGCGATGTAAGTCGAAGTTGATTCTTTATGCAATATAGAGAGCAATGTAAGAAGGTAATAATAAAGACATCACTTTTCTGTTGTTGTTTTACCTGATCTTTTTTCTTCTTTTCATTTTCCTTTCTTTTCTTTTCCTCTTCCCTTTGTTTCTTTTCTTCCTCACGTACTCTTCTTTTCTCTTCGTCACGCAGTCTCTTTTCTTCTTCTTTTTGTTTCTTTTCTTCTTCTTTTTGCTTCTTTTCTTCCTCCTTTTTCTTTCTTTCCTCTTCCTTTTTCTTACGCTTTTCTTCCTTTTCTATATCTGTTGCTTGTTGAGTTTCATCATTGTCCAGCTATTATAATCGTCGTCGTCGTCATCATGAATTACTGCCATCAATCAAACAAGTGCTTAAATACTTACATCAATAATTTCTTTATTTGGCAGGGTTCTACGATGTTTGGTAGTAACGATGGATTCCTTTTGTGTGGGTGTAAGGTCGTTGATAAAAGATGAAAAGGTATGTGTCATCTAATAATGTGTTGGTTGGTTCAGTCATCATCTTCGTAATAATATCAATATTCCTTACTTGGTCTCTTGCATGTCTTCTATGCGTGACCACTTGCTGCATATCTGGTGGAAATAGGGTGATATCATTTACTTCCCATCGATGTAGTGAAAGATGCTAAATAATAATCATAATCAACATCAAACACCAAACATCTTTATATATTCTATTTCTAACCCAAGGTATTTTTAACTTGTTGTGTTGGATTGTTGTAAAGACACTTTCGCTTAATCCATAATATCTCAACGAGGCCAAGTGTCGAACTGCCTGTTCAATACCAGCCCTAAAGAATGGCGCCACTACATTAAAATGTATTTCATCAGTAACACAACAAATAGTACGATTGTATGTCCATTCTTACACTCTTCGTTTCTTTGAAAGGGCGACAATAAGCAATCGATACGATGGCATAAATCAGATAATCCCTCGTCACTAAAAATGGTGGTTTATTCATTAAATCAAGTTGCTTTTTATGCCGAAAAAAATGGTTTACCTGTCTTGAACAAGTGCAGCAATAAGATCGGCATAGTTGGCTGGAACAATGAATCCCTTCTGTCTCAATAGCTCTGGATTCTGTTCTTGCGTTTGTCTATACACTCGAAAAAAGATGATCTCTATTTTATCATTAGCATTTGATTCAAAACATGCTTGTAAAAATGCTTTTTTACTTTCTGCAACACAAATATGATTCTCTGCTCTTAATTGTGGTTCATTGTAATAGAGTTTGCCATCCTTCAAATATTGACAGTCGAGCATCTGAACTATAGAGAGAAAGGGTGTTTCGTGAATAAAGAGCAAGCGACCAAGTGTGTTTTTATATTACGTGTCTGTATTCTATCAGAAAGGTGTGATAGTTTTGCGCTACTGTCAGTTTTTGTATCCATTTATAGTGTAAAAGAGAGAGAAAGAAGGAACTCTTCAAAGAATGAGAGTGTTTATGTGACCATTTTTTCAAGAAAAAAAAAAAAAGACGCCAAAAAGCGCGCCATTTCCATATCCGTCTCAAATCAGGAAAACAATGACAACATTTGTGCGTTATAAAGACATCTTATATGGCTTGGGTAATGATGTACATCCTAAAACTTGGCTGAAACTCATTTCATGGTTTGAGAAAACAGGATATCACTATTATTTTTTATATTTTTATTTTAATTGTATTAGAAGGTTTTTTTTAAAAAAAAGTGGAAGAGGTGAAGAACGAGAAGTAAAGTAAGAAAGACGAGAGAGAAAGAGGTAAACAAGGTTTTTATAGTAACTGGGCAGCATCTTCAAAAAGTGCCTGAAGCGAACCAGGTAATTCTCTTTCTACTGAAATAAATGATTTTTGCAATGATTCCACTGCCGCTAGACTCTTATGATTTTTACACTCTTTTTGAAGCTAAACATTCCCCCCAAAAAAGTCAGTTTCACTCAAACACACACACACACACACACACACACACACACACACACACACACACACACACACACAATATTCTTACCTTTTCAATCATGGGCAACATCATTTCTAAAAATGCAGTATCATGTTGTCGAGATGCTGTTGTACTTATACTTCTTGAAGAAGGTGACTTGTTTGGCAAGGGCGGGAGATGATGGCTTGTCGTGCTTGTTTGAATCATACTGCTACGTTTATTATTTCGTGGATAGGCTCCAATCTCGGTAGCCCGCACAGTACTTTGGTTCATGTCTTCGTATTCACTGGTGCTATGTCTAAATCCGGTATTTTGCATCTTTGACTACATTTATTACAAGATTTAGGAACACAGCATGATGATAATAGAAAGAGTACTTACTGTGAGATCATTGACACGATTCATTGGAGTTACTTGGTTTTTACTTGTTGTGCGAGGTAACTGGTTGTTGGAAGGTGGCGGTGTATTATAGTAGTTGTTTTTTTGCTCTATTGGGTTCATGCTACCAACCGAATATTGACTTGGAGAGGTATGCATTTGAAACGTGCTTTGTGGTTTGGGTGGTGGTGGTGCTGATTGTTTGATCGTACCAAAGTCCCACGAATCTTCATCTTCTACCTCAGCACTTTTTTTTTATTGTTCGCAGTTAGTTTTAAAATAAGAAACAGTAAAAAATAACAACTTACTTTGATTCTTCATCCGAACTCTCATTATCACGACCGTTAATATTTACCCAGCGTTCATATCCTTCAATCAGTTCTGTAAGGTAGGCTACTTTCTTACTGCTCTTTATGAATTTATGTTTCAATAGATCTTTTGCGGTGGGTCTCTATAAATATATATTTATAGTATGAGTATACAGAACACTAATAGAAATAAAGGACTTACGTTTTCGGGATTGATTTGTAAACAAAGGCTCACAAAGTCTCTAAATGCTTTACTATGGGGACTGCCCAGTGTAGGGGGATCGTTCTTGGGTATATGGAAGAGGACTTTCATCGGATGCATGTTGGCATAGGGTGGTTCTCCTTTTGCAAGTTCAATAGCTGTAATGCCGAGAGACCAAATATCAGCCTTATAATCATAACCCGACTGTTTAATAACTTCAGGTGCCATCCAAAACTAAATGGATAAAAAAGAATATAAGTATACATCAAGTGGGTTCTTTGTGTGTATGTGTATGTTGCTTACAGGTGTTCCAACAAATGTATTTTTCTTTGTTAGTGTTGCAGTAATCTAAAAACAGGCAAAGTTTAGATGCAATGTTTATTGATTACCATATTTGTTAATTTTATACCTGGCCTGATACACCGAAATCAGCCAATTTAACTGTTTTTTAAAAAAAAAGCCATTAGCAAAAGCACATAATGGTAATGGGAATAGTTAAACATACCTTCACCGGTTGAGCTAAGCAAGATGTTGGCAGCTATTAATATTAATATTATTATTATTATTAATATTATTATTATTATTATTATTATGAGAGAGTGCAATTATTAGTACAACTACAAGTATATTGATTCGTAATTTAATAATAATACCTTTGATATCTAAAAATAAAAAAGAATGAGAATAAGTTTCTTAATATAACAATAGTAACAACAACAATCACAATAACAACTTACCTCTGTGAAGTTTTCCCTCGTTATGGAGATAATCCAAACCCTTTAATAATTCCTTCAAAATAATAGCAATGTATTCCTCACGTATCTTTCCTGTTTTCATCTATATCCAATTCATTCATTATTATCATCGTTTCTGTTAGATTCTTTTTTTTTAAGGAACTTACCAAGTCACTACAAGATCCTCCTGAACAATATTCCATAATGATCCATAAACCAGTACCCTTGAGATACGATCCATGGTACCTTCATTTTAAGGAGCAAAAAAAAACAACAAATAAACAAATAAAAGGAGAAGCATGTTATTAGCTTTTTG
>VCJH01002645.1:14512-24555 GCA_024140565.1 Backusella australiensis | reverse complement strand
TTTAATTTTTTTTTTATATTATATTTAAAAAAAAAAAAAAATGGCCTCTGATACAGATTTCATCAATGACGAAAACAAAAATGTCTCGCTTCAAAAAACACTGGCTAACCCAGAAACGCTTTCTGCAACAACAAATAACAACCCTATAAAGAATGATAACCCTGATGTCCTTGAAAAATCTGACCCTACTGAACAATTGACCTATTCTGAACAGTCTCAAGATAATTCTGGAAATGAATCCGATGGATATAGCGATATAGATGCTTTGACTACAATGGATGCTATAATGGCGTATAATCGCCAGCTTGTAGCGAGGTTGCAGGAACTTGAGCAGAAAATCGAAGAACGAGGAGAAGAGCCAAGTGACTCAGAAAAAGCTACCGTTAGTAACTTGAAAGAAACTCTGCCGAATCATAAAAAGGCGAATAAACCCAAATCAAAAACTAAAGAAGACGCTGGTGACTTTACCAAACATATGCCTAGCTATAACAAATCAACAGATACTAAAGGTACCAACCATTCATTTGAATTTCCAATTGGTGATGCATTGCTGGGTTCAGGCAACTTCAGTACTACACCATTAGAAGATAAACCAAAAGAAGAAGAAGAAGAACCAAAAAAGAAAAATGAAGATGAAGAAACAGTTAAGGGTGATGATGAAGATACCAGTAGCGGTGGTGGAATTAGAATCAGCGATGGTGATAAAGATGATATAGTTATCAAAGTCGAAGCGACTAAAAAAGGAATCACTTTTTGTATACATATCCCTCGTAACTAAAATATATCTTTTATTCTTCCTTATTTTTCTTTTTACCTCTCCCCTTATACATACATTGTCATTCAGATATTTATCACTGTGATTTAGTTGGTTTTAAAAGCCCACTCTCTCTTGTTTTGATCTTCAATTATTATTAAAATAAACACATTTTACCAGTTCAACATGATGATAAAAATTAAATTGTAGCTTGTTTATTTAGCTTGTCTTTATTAAATTTAAAAATTAAAATAGTGTTGAACACATCATACACATGAGGGTGTTTACAACGATAATATTAAGAGAGCAATGATAGCGTAACATCGCCATGTACTTTGGCTTTGATATAGATCTCAGCATCTACATTCAGGTCTAACCGAAGACTAGGCATTTTGCTACTTTTCCCACCATCCTGTTGCTGCTGTGGCTGCTGCTGCTGCTGCTGCTCCTGCTCCAATTGTTCTTGCTGTTGCTGTAGCAACTCTTGTTGTCGCTGTCGCTGCAGCTGTTTCTCTCTATCAGTGTGCTTCTTTGAAGGCTTCTTGGATTTTTTGGTTTCTACCTGAGACGCAGTTTCAGACATATCAAAGTGGTAATTTTCGATTTACGAACAAAATAAAACAAAAAAATAAAAAAGGTTTATCGTAATAATCCGTTCCAAGTTTGAATATAATATTCATTTTTAAATTAAATGATGTAATGGAGTTTTTTATCTGGAAAAACAAAAACCAAAAAAAAACCAAAAAAAACATGGAACAGGAAAATTTGAATTACCGCGCAATCTAGATTGTGTTTTTTGCTAATCTTGTGAGAAACGTCAGAGATACTCGGTTTTTAATTGAAAAAAAAAATGTCATGTTACGAGAAAAAAAAAAACATCGATGTGATGGATGTAAACGACCTTTCAGATACTAGTCAGGTTTGTCGTAATCATTACTGGTTCTTAAAAATATTCAACATGTCATCCGGAAAAAGAGAACAATAAACCTTAGTTGAACTGATGATCAATGCACATCATCCTGTTTTTCTTCCAGATCTTCCGTGATGTAATCATAAGATAAAGATATCCTTGAATAGCATTTTCAAATTAGTTAGCTCCGAAAGTACGCCAAATAGTGTATCCAACAAACAAACACTTGGGAAGCAATCATGCGGTCATTCTTCTGTCATTTTTGTTGAGGGACATCTCATTTTTTTTTATTAAGGAAAAGTTACTAAAAGGCTGTTCTAAAACCTACCATTTCTTTTTTTTTCTTTTCTTCAATTAGTTTAACTCTTTGAACTTGTAACTATTATGGCACCCACTAAAGAATTGGATAAGACAACCGAGAAAAAGCCAAAGGTGAAACAGCAAAAAAATGAAGAATCTGAAGAGTCATCCGTAGAAGACCCTCCCCCAAAGAGAAAATCCTCAAAACCCAAGAAGAAGAAGAGATCGAAAAGATCCAGTGATGGTCTTGGCTTAATTAAAAATGATCCTACACAGTCTCTGCAGAATCTTGGTAATGGCATACTTGATGGACAACAGCAACAGCAGCCCCAACAGCAACAACAAGCCGGTGGTGGTGGTGGTGGTGGGTCAGACCATCCCCTTAGTTTACGACTTGATCTTAACCTTGAAGTTGAAATTACTCTCAAGGCCCGGGTACATGGTGATGTTACATTAGCCTTGCTCGCTTAACGATACCTTGGCTGTTTTTCTTTTATTAATGTTGATTACAATAATAATGATAATAATGATAATAAATATATAAATATTTGATTAATTAATGAATGTTATACTTGTAAAAAAAAAAAATTGTTAAGTTGGTGATTATAACTTGATGTCCCTGGGACATTTAGAGCATTTTATAAAAAAGGTGGTTTAATTCATACTTTTATATATATGATAAGACAAGCATTTCCATTCTGAAATATTGTTGAATGCAGTTAATACTAGACTTGATAGAAGACTGCCAAATAAAAATTAACATCAGATAGTATTCGTTACAACATGTGTCTGCTCAATTGGGTTTAATAATTGACAAAGTAGGATTTAGTTGACAAAAAAAAATATCAATATATATATTTAAAGGTGTATTTATTATGAATAAAGATAAAATAGATAGACGATAATACAAAAATGTCCGCGTTAGCGTAATAGAGCCAAAGTTACATCACCATGTACGCGAGCCTTTAGTTCAATCTCCACATCAAGGTTAAGATCAAGACGTAAGCTCAAAGGCTTTTGACCACGGCCAGTAGCGGCCTTAGCTACACCTCCTGCAGTATTAGCTACACCATTGGCTGCATTTCCAACAGTATCGGTTGCTCCTTTCACTAGATCATCAGCTTGGCCCAAACCTTTTTTCTTCTTTTGTAGTTTTGTAGGCAGATCTTCTTCTTCAGAGTCTGTCTCTGTCTCTGACTCTGTCTCAGAATCTGTTTCTTCCTCAGAGTCAGTTTCTTCTTCAGAAGATTCCTCAGAAGACCCATCCTCGCTATCAGTTTCTTCCTCGGAGTCAGTGGCTTCCTCATCAGATTCTGATTCTGATTCAGATTCTGATTCAGACTCACTCTCATTCTCTGCTGCAGCTTGACCCTCAGTTTCATTCTTCTCCACTTGCTGCTCTTCTTTCTGGCTCTTTTTCTGATCTACATCCTGTTTTTTCTGTGGCACCTCTTCTTCTTGATCTTTTTCTTCTTTTTCTGTTTCATCGTTTTCGCTCTTTTGGGATTCTTTCTGCTCATTATTTTTTTCAGGGGAACCGGACTGGTCATTGCCAGTTACCTCTTCATCTTTGCTTATAGGTTCGGTTTTGGAATCATTAGTATCTTGCGAGTTACTATCGGCATTTTGATTGGATTTATCGTTTTCAGTCTTGTTTCCTTGTTCAGATGAGGACATGTTTTTTATCTACTTGTAAAATTAAACAAAAGAATGAAAGAACAATAGAAAACTCAAAAAATAGTTGTGATTTATGGTTTAGCCCACTACAATAGAATTGGTGAAAGAAAAATAATGACATTGATCAGACGTAATGCTCTGAAAGTCAGCTTATCACAAAACGTAATGCACTTTTAATTGTTTTTCCATCCGTAAATCCAATCTGTGATTTGTTTCACTTGAAATTAATTTTTGTAAATTAGTACGACCAGTGAAATTGAAGAATGACGCCTGTTCATTATTATAATCGGACAAAGAAGAAAAACGAATATTGCATTTCTTTTGTTTTTCCCCACGTTTATTATTTTTAATTTATGGAAGAGTCAACGCCTACCAAGCCAAAGTCGAAAAAATTAAAGGAAAAACCTCACAAAAAGTCAAAAGATGGTACTACAAAGAAGAAGAAAAAGAAGAACGAGACAAAAAGTACAGTTGTCGACGAGCAGCAAGAGTTGGCAAAGCAGCAAGCAGAAACCTTAAGACGAAATGCGTCGAGATTAAAAGACCCTCCAGAACTTGCAACAGAAGAAGGTTCCTCCAATAGTAGAGCCCTCAGACTACGACTTGACCTGAACCTTGATGCGGATATAAAACTCAAGGCATCAATTCGTGGTTCAGTCAAGTTGACTCTATTATAACTATCTATGTTTTTCAAATTATCCATGTATATAAATTTATCTTATAATAATATATTTGTACTATAATGTGTATTGGTTCCTATTATTCTTACTTTAATTTTCTTCCTGTGTTTGTTATTATAATGTATAATAAAGTTTTTTTTAAAAAAACAGTAAAATAAATTACATGTACAATATAAACAATACTTTTCCATTATGGTATGCCATGAGGATCATCAAAGATCTACGATCAGATCAGTGGTATCATATCCTATATTCTGCTTATGTGAGATCAATGTCTTATGATGCGTGACCCTGGTGTAATATATTTTAATGCGTCTATCGAAAACAATGATAGGTTATTTATAGAATATTTTCACACAGTTTTCGCTTAAAGTAAACAACAATGGAATGCTATATCTCATTTCCTATCACGTTTGATTTTATCGTACAAACAGTTTCTATTCTATTATTTGATGATTCATGAATGATGGCATTGCTTTTCCAAAAATAAACAGTAGAACATTCTAGATCTATTTCTCATTTTCTTGAAAAAAAACAGTAGGTTCTACTTTCAATTAATTAATCTCCTCTTTCTCCCCTTAATAAAAAAAAAGTACACACATATACATAAACATAAGCATGGATATGGAAGCTAACCACTATTTAGTAATTTTTGACAGGTTAATCTAAACTTCATTTGGTAACGGCTTGAATCTTGGATATCTATGGGCACATCATTTTATTGTATCTATAATTAGTTAGTAAGTAAATACTGTTTTAAGTAAAAAACTACTCTTGTTACTATTATCCGTTTTAAAAACAAAAACAAAAAGAATCATGGTAACGTCATGGTAACAAGCAATATATTTTAGATTATTGCATTGGAGAAATACGTTTTCTCCTTTGTTCCAGCCATGTCTAAATACACTTGATATGACCGTAAAGATTAAAACTTAACGATGTACTAATGACCACAACACTTAATAGGGTTACTACAACAGAAAACGTCGCATCTTAAATTCAGAGATGGAAAACAATGGAAAGTTATTGTTTGTTAATAAAGTCTTCAATATAATAAACAAAATGATGAAAAGTAACATTCACAGAAAGTTAATATTACTACCACTACTACTACTTATTATTATTATTCGTGATTTCAATAGAGTATCACTAAATCCACAGTGGTCTTATAAACCAAAGCTAATGACGTCTACAATTCATATTCGATAAGCCTATTTTTCCAATAACAAGAGTCGCTTACTTTTGAATGAATGGTTTTTATTGTAAAACCATTGCTTGTAATTGACATTGAACATAGCATTAGAGAGACTTGGCTCATGCATAATCTCATTCTGACAAAGCATGTGCCACTGGCAGAATTGTGACTGCTATATCTTAGTAATAGAATGGGCTGAGATGCTTGTCTTTCCGTGTGTTTCTTTCACTCTCTCCAGCTAAAAGTACTACTAAAATGACTGACTCCAAAAGCAACTTAGAGGCCATCAATGATAAAAGCGAGCCAATTACTTTCTTTAAAAAGCGCTCTACAAACAAAAATATTCGTAAACGAAAGGCACCTACAACAAGAAAGAAAGATGATTCTGACGACGATGATTCGGACCAAGATCAACTTGAATCCCAAGTTGTAACAAAAGATCGTAAAACTGGAAACAATCCATTTGTACAAAGCACACGTAAAAAGCGCAATAGACCTGATGGAGATGGCGATGATGACGAAGAACAGGACACTTTGTTTGGCGGACAATATGCTGCTGATAAATCAACTACTTTACAAAAGAGCGATGCGACTCGCTACGACACAGAATGGGAGTTGCAGGCACAGGAAGCAACAACAAAAAAGAAGGCAGGACCCAAGAAGGACGTCATGAATGCTAAAATGCAAGTAGGCCCACAACGAGCACCGGCCAACTTGAGAGTCACTGCTCGCTTTGATTATCAGCCAGATGTATGCAAGGATTATAAAGGTATAGTAAGGCGTCTTTTTATTTTATTGGATGATGACTTATGAGTGCTTGTTTGTAGAAACGGGTTTCTGTGGCTATGGAGATTCTTGTATCTTTCTTCACGATCGTGGAGATTACAAAACAGGCTGGCAGTTGGAAAAGGAGTGGGAAGAGGCACAGAAAAGCAACACACGATTTGGTGCATCGGATCCCAATCAATATGCCATATCCTCGGACGATGATTCGGATGAAGAGCTGCCGTTTGCCTGTCTTATATGCAGAGAGGTGTTTGATAATCCCGTCGTTACTCGCTGTAACCATTACTTTTGTGAAAAATGCGCACTAAAGAACTACCAAAAGTCACCAAAGTGCTTTGCGTGTGGTGCAGCAACACAGGGCGTATTTAACTCGGCCAAGAATATGCTAAAGAAGCTGGAAAAGAAGAAGGCCAGACAAAAGGAGCAGCAGGATGAACCAAGTGAGCCTGATTCTGATGGTTTTATAGAGGGCTTAGAATCAAGAGATGATTATGATGATGATGATGATGATGATGATGATGATGATGAATAGTTTATAGGGTTATTCCTCTTGTGTTTATTAATTAATTAATAAATAAATAAATAATGTAATATGCATGGATTTTAGTTGGTGTTAATGGACTCAAAGTCGTGGTCAACGTATGAACCATGGAATGTAATTGCTGTCCAAGTGCCAACTTGGATTCGCGACAATTCCTTTAGATTCTTTGCATCTAAAATAAGCAAGTAACAGCACTCCTTTCCATTGGCCAATGTAAGGACAACACCATCGTCTTCCAAGATACCCTCTGGTCGCTTCACAAAAATAGGCTCGGCACACAAGAGTCCACTCTCATGAAAGGCTATTGTTGTTTGATCGTGTAGATTGACCTTGACTATACCTGCGCCCTGCTTTGACTTGTCTGACGGCAAGTCAAGTTGACAGCCAAATACATACTTGTAATTTTTAAACATAAAGTCCTGGTTAAAGCGAGGGAATTCTATATTGTGTGCCAACTGAGTCTCTTGTTGAAATGTCTTTGTGGTGATATTTAATTTGTATCGCACGAGGTCACCAAAGCATGTACGTTCATCGGGCGGAAGTGTTAATCCATGAAATAGAGTTTTGCTTGTGTCGGCAATGGGGTTGGAACCCTTCTTGGGTAAACCAAGGTCGTGCAGCTGATACGCAATATTGCCGTCGGGAAAAGAAACACAATCCAGTGCCAGGATAATGTCACCATTTTCACCCCTGCTTTCAAATGCATTCGCGCTATGAAACTGAAAGAAACTACGGGTAGGAATGGATGCAACCAATCCTCTTCCATCTTTACGACTTATTACGTGGAAATAGGTGGGGTTCTGTCCTTTCCACTTCATACATGATAAAGCGGTTCCGTGTAACAGCAAATTCAATCCCATTTCCGAATAAAACAATGGCGATTCTGGAATAATAATATAGTTCTCAGTCAGCCAAAATGAGTGAATGTACGCTGGATGTATGCGGGATTTGCATGGTTCTTTGCGGTGGGTGATATTGGCGAGGGTTGTTGTTTTGCCGGATTCTGATATTTTGAATACCTTTATTCTTGGAACAGGTGCAAATGCCACTGTCAAGTTGAAAGTCTCGTTGGTGCTTTTATCAAATTGATGGTGTGCTACTGCAAAGGGATCTGTCAGGGTGTTATCATAGTCACCATATGAAAATAGTTTCTCTGGAACTTTTTTTTTTTTGGAAGGATTAGTTTATTTATATTTGTTTATATCATTCTTATTATTACCTAGCGTTTCTGGGTTTATCTTTTGTAATGTATTTGCATCTGTTTTAGACACAAGAATCCTTTCACTTTTTTTATTAGTGCGGTACTGAGACGGAATTGGATAATTAGGTGTAGCAGTGACACCAACTGCTTGAAAATCTGGTGCTTGCTGACTTGGAACTAAAGGTCGAATAATGAGCTGATCAATACGAATGATAAATCTAGAGAGCCAATCTAAAAACGAGAACCGTGGACAGTAGCCAAAAAAGATGAATTCCTTCTTTTCGCCCATCTTTATACCGGTTTCGAATGACTTTACTAAACAGCGAGAATTATACTTGACAGTTTGATCCTTTCCAGATATGACAAATCGATGCATAAATGGTAGACCATCAAGCGCATGCTGGATTGAAAAAATGCTGCCGTCTTTCCTTTCGATATCAAATGTACCTGGACCTATCAGTGATAGCATTATTTGTTTAGAGGGTAGAGAAAGTATTTGAGTCATTTCGATATTGTTAATACTACTTTACCTATACGAAACATGATACCGTTTAACCAACTGGGAATGCTTCCTTTGACAGAATCAAGAGTAATTTGCTCATTGATTTCTGGAGTATTGGCAAAGTGGCTATTATGAGCCCTTACAAACGTTTTAAATGTTCCATTGTATGTTTTGTATAGAATTGATATCAATGCCACAGGCAAAATACCTAGTGATAAAATAAAAAAAGACATGAAAAGCAGCAAAAATAAGAATTTATTTTATCAATTTTTGCTTTTCTTTTATATATTTTCTTTTAAGGCAAGGTGCCACAAGTTCTATAGGTAATAAAGTTTGGGCAACCCTGGTAAACATAACAGCGCATACACATGGCTCCTACGTTTAGTTACCGCATACATGTTTATCAACTCTTTTGCCTTAAACTTGAACTTTTGCTTACATCATCTGCTAACTCAAGTACGTCTTGCTTCAATTTTTTTTGAAATTTATTGTTTGTATCTTCTTTTTTACACTAAATCAAAACAAATACGCACAATGTAAATGTCGATCATCGATCACTTTATTCATTTAAGTTTTAACTATGCTTTACTTTTATTAATTTAAGAAAAATCAAGGGTTTCAAGGTGTTGATAATCTAATGTATATATGGATTTATAAATATATATCTATGATGTAATTATCTGTTTGAACCAAAATGAAGGGTTGCTTATGTCAATGGCCAAGCACACATATATATTAATTTATGTTGTAAAGGTTGATATAGTAAAATGTGCGAAAAGAAAAAAATATGATACATCCAAATCCAGGTGCCAGGATTATGGATGCATAATAATAGCCTATCATTGAATAAACACGACTTTCTTTTATAGATTAAGTGATCCCTCCCTCCTTCAGTTAAAGTGAGGCAAAGTCAGTTATTTTTAGACATTTGATTGTTGTTAAAACACAATTAAACTTGGTTGATGGATAAAGAAAGTGCTTTATTTAAATAAACGAACAATCCCTATTTTCTGCAACCTTAGCTAAAATAATGAATTTAATATTTACTTACGACTAAGTGACAAATGAAAAAAAAGGGGAGTTGGTGGACTATGCGTTTACACAAAATCAAAATACATTGACCACAAATTCGATAAAATAAAATTACCAATATTTATTGATATGTCAAGCGAGCTATAAAATAATACTACTGTAAAAATCCTCCCGACTTTAGAGAATTTGCAATAAGCAATACTTTGCTGAGAGTATTTGTCTTTATTTTTATATAAAAGGCTAGTGCCTTACAGACGACAAAGAAAGTCATAATCAAGCAAAAGCTATAAATATACAGTCAGAAACTGAATCAAGGAAGAACGCAAGTATTTCTATTTCATAGCCATGGCATTTGCTGAAAGCCATGTAGTCCAACGGTTTCATAACCGGGTTGTGTCCAGCTTTTCTTTTTATATCATTTAATTATAGATTTAGAAATATTGAAACAGACTTGGGAAAACCCAT
>VCJH01002643.1:50445-64097 GCA_024140565.1 Backusella australiensis | reverse complement strand
ATAAAAAAAAAAAAAAAAAAAACTGTACAAAAATATAATATAAGGTAAAAAGTAAGTTTAGAAGCACATGAATTTGCTTCTCTTGTTCATAAGCTCATCCATACGCTTTTCCAGGATACGTCGAGCCTTTTCTGCCTTTTCTTTTAATGCTTTCTGGTCTTCCAATTCCTGTTCCAATTGTTTGCGTTCAGTGACGAGTTCTTCAGACGATGATTTCTGCTGATTTTGAATCTGGTTTACTTGAGTTCTCAAGTTTTGTATCTCAAGGTTGCATGCTTGCTTTTCCCGGTTCAATAGATCTAGTTGCTTCTTTACTTCACGTACTGAGGATTCTGATCTTGTCAACTGAGACTCGAGCTTAGTAATAACATCTTGATGTGCACGCACATCGTTTTCTGCAAACTGGGCCTTCTTTTGTAGAGAGCGGATTAGCTTGTCATACTGTTCTGATGTTAAGCTGCCAGATGAACTACTGCTCATGATTTCACTATATGAAGCGGATGTAACAGAATCATTTCGTTGAAGTGAGCCACCAGATGGTTGAGTAGGATGGATGGCTGGTGATTCAGGATCGCTTAAGCTCTCTGTTGATTGCATCGAAGGAGAGTTAGGTGGTGCCGGTAACGGCGCAGGAATAGGAGGAAGTGGGTTGGAAGGTGGCGCAGTTGGAGGAGGAAGAGCAGCTGAAGGAATAATATTTCTGCTGTTTCTAATAGAAGATCTAGGACTAATAATTTCTGATCTTGTCGACACTATAGAACTTCTCTTAGAGACGTCTTCTTCGATTTGGTTATTATTATTATCCATCATCATGGTAGATACGGAACGGTAGGAACCAGATTTGGAAAGTCTGGCTATACTTGAAGTAGATAGATCACGTTGAAGTTTATAATGCATCAAACCATTATTGCTGGTACTTCCGGCTGGAAGAAGAGGGGGTGATGAAACTCTTGGCGTTTGGGGTGGAGAAGTAAAATGCATCGAGTCTCTGTTGTTAGATCCTGAATTATTTCTGGGTATAAGCTGCTCCATCTCCTTCTCAAGACGGTCATTAGCTGCTGTCAACTTCATTATTTCCAATTCTAAATTTTTGGTCTCCAATGCAAGTTCACTATGTTGTAATACTAATTGAGATTCGAGGTCGCTATTGTGCTTCAAGAGTTGATCCTTGTCTTCTTGTAATTGCAAGATTTTTTCCAGTAATTCTTCTTGTGGGTTTACAGGAACATGAGGCATTTTGTCCAAGATATCTTCTTCATCTGAAGTGAGATCGGAATCATTATGGTATTCATCAATATCAATATCATCGTCATACTGGTAGTCTTCTAAATCAAAGTTGCCCTGGCCTAAGCTTTCTTGGGATATAGACCTCTGCAGTTGACCGGGAAACTCTAATTTCTTCTCGTTCTCTCTTTGCTCCTGGAGCTCTTGACGAACCTTGTTTAATTCTTCTACTGCAGCTTCATATTGAGATTTCCACGATATTTCCTTCTCTTTGGCATCGTTTAACCTACTCTCCAAGTCTTTTGTTACTTCTGCCATTACACCACTACTGTCATGCCGTGAAATAAGTTCTCTCTCTCTAGAAAGCGACTCCTCTAGCTCGGTGATTTTGTGTTTTAACTTGTGACTCTCGATTGACTGACTATCTCTTATTTGACACAGCTCCTCGATCTCTTTTTTGTTGTCAAAGTCGAGTTTTCTGTAATTTTCGAGATTATGTTCTAATTCTTCAATACGAGATTCGAGAATTTGAATATTGAGAAGTTCGGTATCTGCTTGTATTTTTTCGTTTTGCAACTGATTTACTAATTGAATTTGATCTTCAAGCGACGCCTTCGTTTGTTGAAGTTCGGACTCCATGTTCTTTACTGCAAAGTCACTTTGAGAGGCTCTATTGGACAGATTCAAAATTGAACGAGATAATTCATCTTTCTCTGCTGATAAAAGGTCGACAGTTCTTCGTTTTTCTTCAATTTCTTCTTCGCGAGCCTTGTAATGACATTTGATATCTTCAAGAGCCTTCATTGTCTTTTCCGATTTGTCTTCTTGAAGGCGTATACTTCCTTCCATAACAAGCATAACTCTTTCCAATTGTTTCTTTTCGGTGCCGATACCACAAACATCACGAAGGATACTCTCCAATTCCCTTTTCATATTTTCAGCGGCTTTGGATTTTTCAGCACTGTCTGTTTCGAGTTGTTTAATAATATGATCACGCTCTTTCAATTGACCACGGAGACTTTTTGATAGATTATCCATTTCTCCCAGTTTCACTTCCAAGCCTTTTATGATTTTGTCTTGTTGGATCTCAACCTGACGCAAAGCACCTAGTTCCTGTTTGAAGCTTTCCAGTTCATCAAAGCAGAGTTGTAGAGAGACTTGAGTGCTTTCCTTTTGGTTGGTCATATGTGCTTGAAGATCATTGTATTTGGTATTGGTATCATTAATCTCCTTCAAGTAAACTTCTTTTGATTGGTTAAGTTCATCAATAGTTTCTTCCAACGCAGCATTTTTCTGTTTTTCGTTTTCGGATTCAGATTGGCAGATCAAATAGTGCTCCCTGGAGGTTGCTAATTTCTTCTCTAGATCATCAATCTGGGACAGGCGTTTTTGGCATAAACCATTTAATTCTTGAGTCATGTTTTCGGTTTCTTCCAATTTGAGCTTTAAAGCGTCTACCTCCAGCGTTTTTTTGTGGATCTGATCTGTTAGTTCCCTGATTTCATCTTTGCATTCACAGTCATATTCATCAGATTGAGTATATTGATCAATGTTTTCTTTGGGCACAGGCAATTGGGACTTCAGCGCTTCGATCTCTTCAGACATAGTGCTTTTATCAACTGCATGCTGGTTTTTTAGAGCTTGTAATTCATTTATTAGCTCCTCACATTTCAGTTGATACTCCTCCAGTTCCTTTGATAGCTCTCCTTGAGGTAAATTACTGCTTGAAGATTGGATTTCTGTTTCGGTAACTTCTGCTCCGCTTAGCTGCAGAGACAGCTGATCACGATGGGACTCTACTTCGGCTAAACGATTTTCAAGATCACTGATGTATTGTTCAGTCTGTTGATCCATCTCTTTGAAACGAAGGATTTTCTCTCGCAGCTCGGAAAGCACTTGCTGGTCCTTTTGGTTGTCATGTACAGATGCCTCCAATTGTGACTCCAATTCAAGGCAGTATTTTTCGGATGTTTTCTCGCGTTGGAGAGCACTTTCCAAGCGCGACTTTAGATCTTCTAGGCTTTCCAGTTCTAGAGAGTGCAATGTTTCATATTCTGAAATTTTAGCCTGCTGTGTAGATACTTTCTCTTCAGAGTGGCTCAATGCTGCCTTGACCAGAGCAAGTTTTGATTCAAGACCAGTTATGGATTTTTCATACTCCTCAATGACGGGTTCGACCAAGTGTTGGAATTCTGTGTCTGGTTTCACGACATTTTTATCGTTGGCACTTTCACCTATCTCTTGAGCAGTACGCAACTCTTTTTCTACCAGATTATTTCGCTCTCTAGTAACAGTCAATTCATTCTGAAGCTCCTCGATTTGACGTTTCAAGTCAGAAGCCACAACAACAGAGTCATTATTAGAGTCAAAGCACTCGCTATTATCAGGCATCGTTATGTTAGTTGTGGCAGATGTAGATGCATAAGAAGATGGATTGGGGTCACTATCCGAAATAGAAGATGAAGGAGAGACATTCCTGTGAGAAAAACTGGATTGGGATTGGGGTGAAGATGAAGAAACGGGAGATGGTGTACTTCTACTACTAGAACTTTTTAAGGTTCTTATTTCCCCTTTTAATTTGACAATAATCTGTCGCAGGTGATCAACATTGTCATTGGTCATCCACTCCTCTGTTTCATTGCGTTCGGCCTTGTTTTTGATGCTACGTGCTCGATAAGCATATTTAATTGTATTTGCTGTTTCTGTCATGTTGATTTCAGCGGGACTGACACAGGCTATCATGAGCGTTCTTGAGTTACCACCCAAAGAGTCTTGTAGGAGTCGAGTTAATTTGGAGTCACGATATGGAACATGAACAGCTTTTTTTGAAGGGTCGGATAACGCGGAAATGACATTTCCGAGAGCAGATAAACCAGCATTAATGTTGATACCTTCTTTACGGCGCTCACCTTCAGCCGCTGTACGCTTCAGACGTTCAGATCCAGCAAGATCAACAAAATGAAACTTTGAATTGGTTACTATCCATTCACCTTGATCTTCCTCTGGAGGTGTTTTTGATTGTTTCTCCATTTGACCAATCATGGCTCTGACATTGAGTTTGCTTTGGCGTTGATTTAAAGTGGATTTGGGAGGAGGAGGAGCATTTTTTTTGCCACTAGGAACCCATTTTTCCTGTTTGAGAGTAACTGAAAAAATAGCATGTGAGCGTGAAGACTTGGCGTTCATGTCTGTAGATCCTGTTGCGCGGTTTTCAGTGCCAATTTGGAGATATCTAAATCAAGGAGGTGTAAAAGACAGCTTAGTTTTACACGTAGATAAATAGATATATATATATTTATATTTATGCAAGGCATTGCATCATTACCTGAGTACATCGTCGGTGCTTTCAACTGGTACCTCCTTTAAACCAGTCCAA
The DNA here is from genome assembly GCA_024140565.1 of Backusella australiensis. Classification (NCBI taxonomy): domain Eukaryota; kingdom Fungi; phylum Mucoromycota; class Mucoromycetes; order Mucorales; family Backusellaceae; genus Backusella; species Backusella australiensis. The sequence goes on along the minus strand of VCJH01002643.1, from coordinate 59,497 downwards.
ATAATATGACCTTTTGTATCCTCTCTGATAGTAACAGGTGTGCGCTCACCAGGAGGAGCAGGGTTCAAAAGATCGATTAACTCTTCATTATAAATTTCAATAAAAGAAACTTGAACGGTATAGCGCGATGATTTTTCATTACTGTCTGAATTGTTCGAGTTCAGTGATGTATTGGACCCACGCCGAGGAGGTGTAAGCATCGAAACAGGTCGAAGTTTTATACCCGATGTAGAAGATTTAGGTGCTCTAAGGCCAGATATCGATGTAACGCGTGATAATGTAGGTGATGGTTTAGACTCCAAGTTTTCATTTTTCTCTAGTAAGCGTTGAAAAAGTGCAGTGATAGCACGGGGAATAATTCCTATAAATCATAATTAATTTTAGGCTACTTGTTTCCAGTTTCTTCTCCAATATATACCTTCTTGATCCGGGTTTGACCCCACTTTGTTATCAATAGCTGTGCCCATAGTATATGTTTTACCAGATGAGGTTTGTCCCTACAAAAAATAAGAAATAAAAAAATTAGTTTAATTATATTACATTATGTTATTAAACCTTACATATGCTAAAATAGTGACATTATATCCTAAATAATACATATATAGAAGAATTAAGTTTAATATAAATATTCAAGGCATGAAAATAAGCAATAATAATAAAGCTACCATCAATAAAACGATCGACAAAATCTGATGCAACTGATGTAAATACTTGTTTTTGAGTACTGGACGAATCAAATATATGATCAAATTGAAATGATTTTTGTTGAGGAGCAATGGTTACTATGTTTTCATAAGTCTTTAAAACGTCGGAATTAGTCGAATTAGAAAAGCGTGGTTGAGACCTATCTTGTTGTGTTAAAGGTCTTATTCTGAGAGCTTTTTTAAAAAAGAAAAAACGTTAGTATATTTGTATTTCCCAAGATAAATCTACATCTTACCAACTTCTACAGCAGCTGTAGTTTGTAAATTTGAAGTATTTGAGTTGTTATTTGCGATATGTAGTTCGTTTGTCATTTTACAGCCCCATAAATTTCAAGAATATATATATATATATATGTGATATAAATAAAAGAAAAAAGAAATACGAGATGTGAGAAATTCTCTTGTTTTTTGGTTTTTCTCTTGTCGAAGGAGGTTTTTTAAAAAGGAAAGGAAGGGGTGAATTAAGGGAGGTTGTTTAAAGTATTATCTTTATAGACTGTCAAAATGTAGTAATTAGTATGACAACGATAAGAAAAATGTATAATTAAAATGAGTGTATAAAAAAAAGAGTGTTTGTTTTAATCCATAGGCTCATAAACAGCCGTATATTTTGTAGAGTTTAAATGAAGGGAAAGAAAGAACTTGGTAATAAGAAAAGACTCAAAATTATTATTTTTTTTTAGGTTACACTATATTGCTTGGTTAAGAATTCATTTTTCTTCATTTTCAAATAAATTTAATTTGCTCCAGGCCAAATAAATGTACTACCTGAGGACCATCTATAGAAGTACAGACAATTAAGCTATTATAATTCCGCTCGTTCAGAAGAAGTAAAAAAAAAATTAAAAGATTCACTGAAGGCTTAGTTTTGATTCAGGGTTTTGGCTGCTATGTTTGTACCCAAAGATTTAATTGAGCTACGATATCGACTTTACTAACCCAAGTTGGTCGTATTTCAAAAAAAAAAATAACCAAAGAATACAAAAGGTAGACTAATGTTTTTTGTGTAATCCAATTTAACACAATAGCCGTGTCAACCTCGTTTAATGAAATTGTTCTCTTACTGATTTCGGCAAAAAATTACAGAATAAAACTAGCTAAAGTATATAAAGACTTTGATTTTTGATTTAGAAATTTTTATCTGATGATTATTTTAATGGCGATTTTTTAATTAGAAGAGAAAAGACTATAAATAATTTGAGCCTCGTCTCTTTCATGCACTAACAAAATTGCATTATCACAGTGTTTTCTGGTACTGCTGGGGTATTCCTATCTATCTATCATTGGTTAAAAAATACATTCCATTGTGAGTTTCTGGGTTGAGTTGTCGGGTAATTAATACTAATGATACCCAATATCCAGCCGCTTGGATATATGCCTTAGGCTCGGAGCAGTAAAATAAAATTACTATGGCTGCTGAGCCAATCATTAAAAATAGTGGCCAAATACATTCATTTTCGATCACTACATCATTAGTGAACGCTGAGGAACGTGTACAGCTTTATGCTAATTTTAGTTCGCCTTAATTATAATGTGAACCACTACTTTGTCCCTATTCACAACGCATAGAAGCAAATATGAAAAACAGAACAATTATCTAGATATAATGCTCGAATTACATGCATAATATATTCTCATAGATGTAGTACTATTAAAATGATGCTTCTTATATTCACATGTAATTGTTTTCTTCTTCAGTGGATATCTACATCAGCTGCAGTAATTCAATTTTAGAAATTAAACAGGATACGGAGAAGAAAAAAGTTACTATTTTTTCTTTCGTACAACCACTAGGACAATATAAAAACGTTATTGTAAATTAAAAATCCTCGAGTTTGTTCAAAGTTATACAAAAAATACTGATCTAACGCGAAACAAGAAAAACTTGAACTTAAATCTATAATAAACAAATATGTTGTATTAAATGAGCAAAACTACTTTGTGAATATGACAAAATAGGCTTGAATTAATACAAACCAAGAATTTCCAGTTGAAAAACAAGTAACTGCCTAAAAGTACTGACCTGAATTTGAAGTTGAGTAAACTCACAGACGTCATGGTCTATTTTATTCCTTTACTTTACTTTGCTCACACCTTTCTTATCGAACACCTCTTTTATCGAACTTTTTTTACCTTTATTATACAAGTTCTATTTCTGTGAAAAAAAAGCATAACCCTGGCTTGCAACAGGCTTTCAGAGAATTACAGGAGTTCGCTTTTCGGTCCAGCTCGGAAAGGATGTCTGGTATTGCCAGAGTATTGCAATTACCAATACGCCAAGGAGGAGGTAGATACAAGCAACATAAACTTTACGTATCATAAAACAAAGTGTAGATTTTACTTTTTGGATACTATAAAAAACCATGTTTACCCTTTTGCGATGACGTTTGAAAACTGTTTATATAAAGGGGAGCCCTTTTCTTTGCACGCCAATCATATTGGCGCGTTTTATCCTTGACTAACAAAATGAGGTTTTGTGGTCACTGTCTTAATGGAAGTCAATAATAAAGACTTAATTTGAGCAACTATATGTAAATTAATGAACAGCATAGACTAGGAGCTCAATCGGTGGAGGATGAGGTACTATAAATGTGTCAATTCGTTCAAGTAGGCGTATGTGAAACCCTGTAAAATTACCCTCTGCAGTACGTAGCGTAAAAATGATTCCATCCCAAGATTGAACAAAAGCGGGGAGAGTGAGTCTCCTTTCCTAATCCAGCGTTGCTGATCGACATCACCTGTGAAGTAACCGTTCACATTTACCTTGACTCTTTTCCCAAAGAATAAATGTATCAAAAGTTTAAATTTTTTTAACGAGTCATCAGAAATATCTTGAGAGCTCAAAGCAACTTTTTTTTTGTTTTGATTAAAAAGCTTAATGGCTTATTTATAGTTGTGATGGTATATATTATTTTAAAGTTTTAGATTATTTAAAGTTGTTGCGTTAGTATTTTAAGCAAACAGTAGCACTTCTGTGTCAATGCTAAATGTAAACCCTCGTTAAACTAATTAGGATGTATCATGACTATAAGAACAAGACCTCAGGTAGAGGATATTATTATAACAACATTATTATACGAAGCGGATGAATTTTGATATTACCTGTCATAATTTTCATAAATATAGCTTTCTGTCCATTTTTCAAAAGAAACTACCAAATAATATCTGATGAGATTAAAGTACTTAAATATTATAAAACTTAGTATCGGTTCTGAAGTTAAAATTTACACAAACAAACAAAGAAGCTTATGCATGGAAGCACTGTCACTGCTACCTGTTCGATGTAATAACAAAGCAGTAGGGTACATCAATATCTGTGTTGCTGAGAGCTAATTTCTCAAATGATGTTGTCCAAAGGAGAATCTTTTAAGGAGCATGCTTATTAACTATTTATTTCTGTTAGCCGCGCTTTTCGACTTCTTTTCTCCTTCTTTCTTTCGCTGTTTTTATTGTGCAGCTTATTTTTGATTTGCTTTTATATTACATATCGATAGATGCAAGGAAAAAAACACGCTCTTATACACATAATACTGCTAGTGATTATACAGTGGCTCAGCATTTCTGTGATAATATTAAATGTTCTAGCATTAAACTCTGTTAAAGATAATAAAGTGGGACTGATCATTGAATCTGATTCAGGACCCCAAGAGTATTTACTTTTGATCATGGGAGCCACATCACTTTTTGCCGCCTCTTTAATTCTCTGTCTGTATATTCAAAAAATATACCGATTTATTAATCGGGATACCTTTTCACCTTCAAAAACCGTGCTTGGGGCAGAAATAGTAATGTCTATTATCGTAGTAGCTTTGTGGTCCTCATCGACAGCTATTATCGTGAACCACTTCAATGGTATGTAAATTTTCCGTGTATTTATAATTAGTTGTGTATCTTATTAAAATAATTTATCTCCAAAGCATCATCCTCATGCAGACTCAGTCACCAAGTCTCAGTGGAAAGATCCACCAAAACGTGTAACCTTGTAAATGCAATGATTGTTTTAGGTAAGTCGAGAATAAAACATTAGTAATTACTAAAGCAGAAACCTATAATTACATCGCTTATTTTACAACAATTTATTATTTTTATAAACTCTAAAAATATTCTTTATAGCCTTCATTACAATAGTACTATGGGTGGTCTCATTTATTGCCTCTCTTATAACCTTTTACAAACTTTCTGATTTGGCGCTTCATACTCTATTCACTCTTGAATCAGGTGCTATCCATCCCTATCAGGATCTTAAAGTACAAAAAAATACGCCCACGATTAGTACCAATAACAAAAACCATATGATTACTGTTCAGTCATCTGCTGCATCAGATAAAACGAAATATGAAGTAAACGAATTTTCTCAAGTAGTAGATCCAAGTGCAACTAAATCAAGCATCGAAAAGACCGAAAGAATCGATTACCCAGCTCTACCAGAGCCTGCCACTGCAAAAAGCTGGGATTTTGACTTTCACTTTGAACCTATTACACTGGATCTAGTGTTACCAAATATCGATATAATTGATAGAGATCGCGCATATTGATAAATTTGATTTTGTATTTGCAAATTGATCGACCATTGCTATATAACTACTATTATTGTTACTATTTAATACTACCATAATTATTATTATTGTTATTTTTACTATTATTATGAATCAGCATTATGCTTTCAGAATTCTTATGTATACATTTATTTTCTTCCTCAAAACTCTAATATTTAAAATAAAAGAACAAAATAAAAATGATCCTGTTAGTATTTGCCCCTGGATAGGGTTTCTATCCTGACCAAAGTATTTATGGGTGTTGTCTTTTTTTTTGCATAGGTTTATGCCGATAGGAGAAGGAAATATAAGGGTTTCGTGCGACATTGTTTTGAAAAGATCCCAAGAAATTATGTTAAAGTTATCATTAAATAGCAGCTCTGCTTGTGTGAGTTTACGTAAAGCCCCGGTGTTGAAAAGTAAGCTTTTCTCTTGGTTAAATACGCTCCAAATAAGCTATAAAGAATGAAAATAGCCCTATCTCCCATTATTATTCGTTAAAGAAAAATAAAAGGAGAAGAAACCCAAAGGCTGTACATCATGATTACTGCTTCAGTAAAATCAACTAAACCTTTATATACAATCAAGTTATATATTTCCTTCGAAACATTTTTCTAAAAATATTATCATTGGCCGTTGAAATCATAAACATATTTGCTCTTACGCTTTTTGAGCAATCTTCTTAACTTGAGCTTAGTTTAAGCCCAAGTGATTTTGAAAACTTTACTTATCGGTATACCAAATATTCCAAAAGTCAAATAACACCAGCCTTTAATTTTATTATACGGTTTGGTTATATACTACTTATCTCCTTTAAAGAAGGAGAAAAAGAAAGAAAAAACCGTTTTTCTTAAAACTGGTATTATTGGCCTATAGAAAATATTGAAAATAAGAGAAGCAATTTTTGAAACAAACGTAATGGAAACTCTGAAAATTCGGTTGTTATTGAGAGCATTTGGTTGTGAGATTGTTTTGATCATATTTTTCAAGATAAACACACGAAAATATAGAAAAAAAAAATGAAATAAAAAAAAAAAATCTGGGTAAAATCGTTCTTAATGGGGTCATCGTTTAAGGTTCTAAGTGCATGTGGGGTTAAGCCGAAGTCATTCTGGTTTTTATTTTATTTAAATTTTAAATAATGAGATACCTATCGATGGTTGCATGAAACTTTTTAAACTATTTACAGTACATTCAGTGTATTAGATTTTGATAAAAGTTAAAGCTGGATTTTACAATGTGTAAGTATATATAAAATACTTTGTTTGACTAACTCCTACTGCAGTAGTATGGTACTTTTATGCGTTTCTTTATCAATTAGCTTCCTCATTTATATTTTATTAACTTAAATATACTCATCACTAGATCACAACAATTGTCATTTTTAACGTTTCCACGGCATGTATTAGTAGAAGAAGCATCTTATATACTAGTACTTTTTTGTAGGATCCATGCACGTATATAGTGAAGGTAGTGGATATTACAGGAATAAGAAAAGAAGGGTACAATTGAATTGTAAAGTTACGTGGATAAATATACGTCGTTGCTATTACAATACCCTTTCTTTTGTCTCTTTTTGGTAAAAGTGAATAGCCTATTTGAACTGGTTTAGAATCAAAATGATAATAATTATAATTATAAAGATGTAAGTATAAACAGCTTTGTATAAAAAAGTGATGCATCCAAAAAAAAATCAAGAGAATATGACTAAGTTTAATAACATATCGAAAAGAGGGATATGTGTATCCAACTTTTCATCTAATAAGATGTGTCATAGTCTGACCAGCAATTACCAGGAATTTGATTACCCAAAACACATGATGAAACATGAATGCACTCCCAATAATATGATGGTGGAGATGATCTTAACACTAAAAAACTAACAAAAAAATCCACGCACAGGCACTGTTGGAAATTGATAGTTCATTGGTCAAAAACCATCACTATATATAATGGATTCTATGGATCGAAAACCTTAAGGATATATGCTTTGCCGTAAACATCCTTTTATCGGCGTATTTCTGCTAACGCAATATTAGTGTCGTACCAGTGAACTTTTTTTTTGTCCCAAAAAAAATGAGATGAGAAAAAAATAAACATTGGCATATGAAATAGATAAATCGGGTTCTTTTCTATTTAAAACAGTCACTTTGTTTAAAATATATAAAGGAAGGAATCTTTGAGTTTTCAAATCTGATTACTACTTTCTTTATATTCAAGGCCTCGGCTATACTTCTTACATTCTTTTTTTTTGCCTTGATTTAACATTTATATTATTAAATCTAATTATAATCAGCTATTATTTATTTAAATATCTACACACGTAAATACAATGTCTGAAAAAGAAGTTTTGCAAAAGAAACCAGTTTCCTATCAAACACTCTTGTTGGGCGCAGGTAAAGCTCTTAATCTACGTGTGAAAAAAAAGGCAGACGTGTGAATTTCAATAGTTATGAATGAAAAATATTAATCATCATATTTTCATTAAACATTTCGACACCAGCCCTTAACTTGTTCGAAACATCCACTCTTGGACAGCCTTTTGAAGTAATGAAAACACAGATGGCAGCCAACAGAGGACAGCCCATGATGAAAGGATTGCAGGCAATCTATAGCAGAGGAGGTATCTTTGGTTTCTATCAAGGATTAATTCCATGGGCATGGATTGAAGCAAGTACAAAGGGTGCAGTGTTATTGTTTACTGCTGCAGAACTGGAATACCGTGCTTCTGCTGCAGGTGCCAGTCCATTTTTGGTAAGTTAGAAATTTTCATGGTTATTTTACTTTTATCCTTTGGCTTTGCAACGTTATCTCTGAGATAATTGAGATAAGGACAATGGGTTAAAAATTAAAAGGGTTACAGTTGTTTCACAAACCGTAAAACTAATCGGTTTTTGTAACGCAAAAGGCTGGTATTATTGGAGGCATGGGTGGTGGTGTTGCTCAAGCCTATAGCACAATGGGTTTCTGTACATTTATGAAAACCGTTGAAGTGACTAGACAAAAATCAGGTAATGGACTTGGTTAAATTTCATTATTATTGTTACTATTACTAAATTAATTTATAGTTGTAAAGGAATCTACCTTTAAAATTGCCGCTGATATTTATAAAAGAGAAGGAATTGTTGGTATCAACAAGGGAGTTAATGCTGTTGCTCTCCGTCAATTGAGTAAGTTCATTAAAATAAGCCTTTGATTTAGCAAGACGAAATATGCATCTGGAAAGCTAACAAGCTATCATTTCATTTATTTAGCTAATTGGGCCAGTCGTTTTGGTTTTGCTCGTTATGCCGAAGAAGTTATAGTAAAGGCTCGACACGGAGATATGACAAAAGCAGACGGTGTTGATAAAGCATTAGCTTCAGCCATTGCAGGAGCTTTGTCTTGCTGGAACCAACCTCTTGAAGTTATCCGTGTAGAAATGCAAAGTCAAGTAAAGGGAGAGGGCCGACCTGAAAAAATGACTCTTGTAAATGCAACCAAATACATTTACCAGAACAGCGGATTAGGTGGCTTCTATAGAGGTGTTGTTCCTCGTATTGGTCTTGGTATTTGGCAAACATTAGTTATGGTGGCATTAGGTAAGGGATGAAGGATAAAGGGGAAGGATAGGAGGAAGGGAAATATTTGTTAATTATTAAATGTTTAACATAAATTTTAATTAATGTGCTATCGTTTAATGATAATAGGTGACTACTTCCGTGCCCGTATGAACTAAAGCTTGACCTTTAACTTGAGAAAAGTCGAAATACATATCTGTTATTAAAGACTGTAGAAGTAATAAAAGTAAAAATATAACCATGTCGCTCCTTT
>VCJH01002640.1:0-20673 GCA_024140565.1 Backusella australiensis | reverse complement strand
ACATGAAAAAACGCACAAAACGAGGGAAAAAAAAAAAAAACAAGTTCCAATGTGAAACGTAAAATAAAAAGCATTTTTCAAATTTTAAACTCAATACTTTTTTTTTGTATTGTGAAATAAGCTCGAAATCTTTATAAGGCACTTTTCATTATATTTACAACACACACTAAAATACCCTTCTTTTGTTGTGGGTTACTATATATAACATGCAGTTATATACCTCATAAAAATTTTTATGGAACATTTCTTTGTATATATTTATTTGCAAGTATTTTTTTTTATCCGTTCCTGACGGATTTAGATAAAAACAAACGCTTAATGATACAACTTGAACCGCGTGCTTACTTTATACGCAAAGAGGCAGGGTTAGGGGCAACAAAGACACCAGAGGAAACAGTACCCTTGATTGTAGCAATAAGAACCATGGTACCTGAGACATCATTTTGGATCTGAATGCGAACCTTGTTACCAACTTGTCTAACAGTACCAACATCAACAGAGGTAACTTTAATATTGGAAGGAGCATTGAATTCAATTGTAGCGGTGTTTCCGAAAGCCGTGGCAGAGGTGCGGCGAGCATTAACAACAGCCTCAAAGCTATCAGCATCAGCAGTGGTAACAGAAATTTGAGCAGAAACCTGAGAAGACTTGTATGGCTTGGGAACACCGCCATGGTGGTGAAGGCTGTTAGCAAGGAGAGCACGAGCACTAAGAGCAGAGCAGGTAGTAGATCCAGTTGCATAACCACAATAGATGGAAGAACCGTCTGTCGTAGCGACACAAGTTGTTCCGCTGGGACATCCAGTAACCGACCAGGCACCGTGATTGCAGACAGCATAACTACTACCACTACAGGTGTACTGACCTTCAGAAGAGCAAGACTGACCATTGGTCACACAAGAAGGAGAGGTAGCAGTTGAAGTTGCAGTAGATGTAGTTTTGGTAGCCGAGGTAGCAGCTGTAGTTGTCTTGGTGCTAGAAGTGGTGGGCAAGGATGTAGTGGTAGTTGTAGTCTTTGATGAAGAAGTAGTAACGCTACCACTGCCAGAGTGAACGAGAGAATACAAAGAAGAAGCGAATCCAGAGTTAGCCCATGCTTGAGAAGCATCCCAAATAGATACACCACCATAGCTAGAGTAAGTGGAGGAAAGGGTTGCAACAGTGGACTGAATGGTACTAATTGGAACGTAACCATTAGATGCGGCGCTAGTAGAGCCAGGAAGGGTAAGCATTATCTTGACATTCTTATTGGGTGATTTATTAACAGCCCAGTCATTCCAAGTATCAAAGTTGAATGAGCCACCAGAGACGGAACAGTAGTTGTTGTAAAATTGAACGTTAATGTAATCAAATCCAACGGCATCGATAACAGAGCCAAGGATGGCATCAGGGAAAGGACATTGTGGAGCAGCACCAACCAAGAAATTGGAGTTGATGGAAGCAAACTTGCTACGAATTTGAGTCACAAAAGCCTAATATCACACGTAAAAAAAGGAGATTGATTTAGGGCATTATTTTTATACCAACATCTATTTGCTGCTAACATAATACTTACTGCATAACCTGTGCTTGGGCCACCCTCAATATCGAGATCAACACCATCAATAACAGAATCACCAAAAGGACGAGTATCAGAGGATCCACCACCAAACAAATTCCAAATGGTGGTTGCAAATGTGGCAGCAGCAGCATCATTGGCTAAACTGTAAGCTCCAGAAGCACCACCAAGAGAAAGAATAACCTTTACACCCTTTGATTGACAAGTTTTAATGTCTAGTATGAACTGATATTAGTTTTGTATATAATTTATCAAGAAATTGAGAAATATATATATTGGAAATAAAATATATACCTGTTCCCACAGCAGGACAGCTAAGCAAACTTGTATTGGGGAAATAATTATCTGTACAAGCACTTGATAAGTTAATTTCAGGAACACCGCCGACGTTGAACACATGTAAAAACGAGACAATAACCGCATCCACCTCTCCCGAATTACAGTATGTAGCCAAGCTTGATTGGGTAGAAGCACCGCCAGCAGAATTCTTTGATATAATAAATAGTGTTGAATGATGACAAGAAACACTTTCTGTTTATTATTATTATTATTACCTGACCCCAATAGTAAATGACATTCTTTCCACCTGATGAATATGCAGCTTGAACACCAAGAGTAGAGAGAGCTGCTGCAGCAGCTATGCTAAGAAATTTGAACATTTGAAAAGGATTGATTTGAGTTAACGAAAGGGAAGAGTTGTAGAGAAATTCCTATAAAATCCACCATGATATTTATATTGGAAAAAAAAATACTATTATTACAGATGTCAAACAAAAGTATCGAGCTGTTACACATTACAATATTAACAGAGTTGATCAATTTGGTTGTACATGAATCTTTTGTCATTCCACTATCTCTAAGCAAAAAAATAGTCCATCTCCATACCATTACATAACAAATTTTGTACAAGTTGATATTATTACATAAATATGATAATACTCCCATGACTACTTCATGTCTTGATTCCTCTTTTGTAAGGATAGCTGGATGATCCATCAAAAAGCAAAAAGCAATCCACGGAACAATCGTACAAATTACTAATAGAGCAGATACATTGCTTATTTTGAGTCATGTTCGTGAGCTTTATATCATTTGTTATATTGGAGATATGAAAATGTAACTGTATAATTTAATACCTGTAATGTATCTGGTCTTCTATGATGAAAAGCATAATTCAAAAAATATATCGTTACACTGATGTTCAAGTTTGGTAATAATACCACATTACACCTCGATCGTGTTCCCATTTTATATGGTTTAATTTAATTTATGATTAAATAAAAAATGAAAAGGGGAAGCCGTTTCTGAAGAGTATAAATAAAAAACAAATAAAACAAGAGAGAGTGGAAACCACAAATCCTATCTTGATGCTAGACTGCTTGATAATGCTGTTGAATATCACAAGCGAAACCAAATCAAAACAGGGAAGGTGTATTACTAACAAGGCCCTTGTTTTTTTCCCAATAAAAAAAAGGGATTTGGCTCATGTGAACAGGGCTCCACGGAAGAGTATGTTACCTCAAATAATATATCATTATATAATCACTACACACAAGATAATATATTTTCTCTATGCTAAACCCTGTATAATAATAACAATTCCTTACTTTCCATTTCACTTGTCCCTTTTCAAAGTAACACGGCATAAACTTAACATTTGAAACCCCTTTTTTCTCTTTTCCATTTCACAGTGAATTGTGCAACGAGTATACGCATTTTTTTTCTTTCAGCCGTTTAAGTCGCAGCATATTAAATTTATTTAATTTATTTATACAATATTTAATAATAAATAATAAAGATCGAGGACCAGTTCTTGCTTTTAATGCATCCGTGCCATCGGTATTCACTAGACATCACACAAATATATTTTATCCAAAGAAATCAAGCACAGCAGCGTGTATTGCTCTACTTGCGTATCCCTGGATTTTGCACTAAGTTATTTACCACAAAGGTCAGCTGTGTTGCTCAATAAACTATTCTAAAGACATTTCCAAGGTACAAGATTTGAAAATATGCTTGGAACATGGAACCAATGTTGTGTGTCCAATATCAAATGCTCTTTTTGTACACCATCCAGAATCCATGGAAAACGGAGTGACGCAGTCCTCTTTTTTTTTTCGTTTGGACCAGCATTATATTGGAGTATTGAAACAAAGGCTACGTGTCTAAATATTTTGTGCTTGAAAAGGGTATATTTCCAGGTTTTCATGCAGCAATTTCCTTTTTGGAATGTGACTACTTTACCAAGCCACTTTGTGATTTTTTATATACTTCCTCCCCTTTTATCATTAACCTTCCAGCTACTATGGGTGTAACTACTGTTAATAATACGTAATATTATTATTTGATTTTTTTTATAGCCATGGCGAAACTAACGTGTATCGTGTTATAGTAAAGAGGCTATTAGTGCCCGCAATGGTGGCGACACTCAAATTTCCTCTCGAAATGATATATTCGAACAAGACATGGTGGATGAAGAGCAAACAAAGGAAGAATCTGCAAGAATGGATGCACTTATGCGTAACCTTTTAGGGGGAGCCGATGAGGAGGATCAGGATGAAATGGACATGACTCAAGAATGTATGTGTATAAATTACCTTTGTTTTTTCTGTATAAATGTAAAGTCTAAATAAATGTCATTTGTTAGCTCAAGAAAACACAAATGATGACAACGACGACGAGAATGATGCCTTTTCATTTAAATTATTTTCCAGCGCACCTCTTGCTGAAGTGAACATCAAAAGCTCGGCTGATGATACGGTAAATGACCTCTCCAAAGCAGTAGCGGATCAACAGATTGTCGAGTTTGACGATACGGATCCAGAGTTCCTTTCGCGCATTAATCAGGCAGCGTTAGAATTCGATACAATTATGCAGCAATCACGGATTCCGTGTCCAGCCATGAGATTTTCACGTCGAGTCGTGCATATTTTAGAGAATGGAGAGCCTGCAACAAAGAAGGATGTCCAAGACAAGAGCGATAAAAAGAAGAGAAAAAGTAAAAAATACCGCGATTTCCAAAAGGCAGTGGCAGACAAGAAAATCATTGTCAAGCCGAATATGAGAAACCCACAAACACCTGATGGCTGGCCTGGCTGGCCTGGTCATCGCACAATGGTTGCCATTATCAACACGGATGTCGTACAAACTGCCAGGAAAAAAACGGGCTATGGTCGCGGTGGCTTTTCTCGTGGTAGTTCCAGGGGAGGAGGTGGTAGAGGTCGTGGCCGTGGAAGAGGCTTTTAACGTATAATGTAAATAAATATATTCACCCTTTTCAACCGAATCGATTGCTTATTTATCAAAAGTGTTGGTATTATGGGGTGTTTGAATCGAGGGATCTGTTATTAGTGAGCATTGGGTATTTATTGCTAATAGCAAAAGTAGTTCAGATGGAGTGTAATGAAATCAGATAATCAAGACCAAAGGATCGGTGCCATTTGTCAAGCTAAATGACACTTCTTTTAAGACATTTCTACCATATCCAATCCATTTCTCTAGTCAAACTAAAAGCACAATATATTAAGACTGCTCAACACACAACAGCCTTCTATAAAGGTTTGCATCTTTAAAATGTAATATTTATTGGGCACTTTAATCACTATGCCAACATAAAACAACGGCTTTTCCACCTTTTTTTGTCCTCACACAACAACAATAACAATAATAATAATACTGCTTGTTGCCAAGTTTAGAGCATGAGTGGACTTGCTGCTCATCTGGGTGAATCTGCACTGGATTGACGAAGATTAATATTGTTTGAATTGACTGCTCCATGAGTTGCACCAAACACAGCAGTTGAAGTAAGCGAGTTGTTGATATATTTCTGTAAGAGCTGGTTCTCTGTTACTAATGACTGGTGCTCAGTTCTTGCACCATCTACTCTTGCCAACATTGCTATACGTCAACTTAATATTATTTGGCATAAAAGAGTTAAGCTATGGGTGGATACCTTTTAACTGTGTTTGTAGCTCAAGTACATGTCTAGTTTATCCAATAGTATTTAGTATGTAATAACTTTATTCGGCGCCATTTATTTACTTTACAAGCTCTTCTCTTCCCTCGCCTTCTAGTTTATCATCTTCTATTAAAGGCTGTGACATGATGTTTATAATTAAGTGGAACAAAAGGGTATAAAAAGTGGTGTGCGAGAGAGAGACACACTAAATAAATCACATGACTTGCTCCGGTTCATACTATTTCCCTGTTATTTATTCACTGCCAAATATAGTTTTCAATATGCTGAGCATGGATAGTAGAAGTATTTTCGCCAACAATGAATTGGACAAGATCAAAAAGATACTCCAATTCACCAATAATCTCTTGGGTGGAATATGCCATTGAAAACCAAGTAAGATTACGAAACTTGACCCAGTGCGTCATTTGAACGTTGGAGCGCCGGCGTTCCATAAGTTTGTTGCGCACTGTTCTGGCTGAAGGTATGTACACCGGAAGCGCTGTTTTTGATCGAAGAGACGAAGCCAAGGTGTGGAACGAAAGGATTATTGCTGATATCTATCAAAATCATCAATGCCTTACTCGGCTAAAACAGCAAGTTTGCTTCTTACCATTTCTTTTCTATTATTATGATATTCTCTCTCACAAATATCGTTTTTGACACAAACGGGCATTTCCAAGAGTACTGTTCTTATGCTGAGCATGTGATCCAAGAGCTTCTGCATTGACAATATAACTTCTTTGTAAAAAGCTTTTGGAAATGGCCTTTGGAAACAAAGCTCGTGATCAGTCAGCTCGAGAAAGGTGCTGCAAGCACAAAGTGTGGACTGTATCTTGTTTTCTAATTTTTCAGCTTTTTTGGTATTCTCTTGCACAGCACTGGGATCTTGATAAAGGAAATGGCTGTTTATATATAAATAATGATTTTCCAATTGCCCTATGCAGTCTGCGATTGTCTTTCGAACCATTCGTTGTGCAGAAAATGGCCAAATAGCACTACATAAAGCATTATAAACAACAATTCCAGCATGCTCCTATATCAGGCCCACTTACGAGTTAAGTACAAGTGCTACACAAATCCCTATAATCAGTGTCAATGAGCGTTTCCTAAGCAATGTGATTAATACCATGTGTGTTACTTATCAAGTACATCGTATATTACCATACTGTAGTGGAGATACTCTCTCCAGGCACAGGGGCCACATATCTTCCAAGTCCAACTACTGTATATGTTATAAGACATACGATACCTACTTTTGTACAAGTAGTTGCTAAATGTATATAGAAAAATAATATAGCTTTTTATTTGAAAAAAAAAAAAAGGGTTTTATCAGTAAAATTATAACAGTAATACTCATAATAATAGCAAAAACGGTTGGGTTACCAAGAAATATCGCAAATAATGCTAGAAAGTATGGACTACCATTTCCAGCTTCAAGAGCAGCCCATCCAACTAATGCGCCGACGATTGTTCCAATAATTCTCCAAAAGCTGGCATCAAATGTTCCACCACTTTCAAAAAATTCAAGATATATAAAAAAAATTATTTCCATCGTTCCATCTTTTCAATCATGACTGCCGCTTACCTTGTTGGGTTCATAATGGAAATCACCGTCAAAGCAGCCCACTGTCCTTTATAGTCGCCGTACCACGTCTTGGAAGAAGTAAAAAAGGCAGGTATACATAAAACGAGTACTGCAGTTGCCATTTTAATAGAAAATTTGAATTCGTGGTTGTTAACGAATCGGAGCTTGAGCCAAAACTCGAACCTTATACGTGACAGCAAAGGTACATGATCAGCTTGATTCTCGTTTAACGACTGCATACTATGAGCTGATGTTTTTTGGTTTTTAGTCCTTTTGGGTATATAATTCATTAGTTTTATTTCTTCTGTTAATGGAACTTTGTTTGGTGTCTGTCTTAGTAATGAAACTAAGAGTGAGATATGGTAAATGTGTATCAGTAAGCATAATATATAGACATGGATATATAATATATATAAACTGATTGTATTACCAAAAGGATATCCTCCTCTCGCCCATTTTTTCCATATTTTTGTAGTCATATCAGGTAAATGTAGCCGCTTTTTCTTGCTTGATTGCAGCTTTATCAGGTCCAGCTCGAATGACATTTGCTTCAGCTCATTGGCTAATTCCCGCATCGTGTTAATAAAGAAGAAAACCAAAAATAGCTCTTGGCGCAATCCGAAATCAAGCGACGCTTCAAGACGTTTCTTATTAATATGGTATAGGGTATTCATTTGCTCGCGCTCTGCCTCGTCAAATTCAACAATGGCCATCCTCATTTTTTGTGAACAGTTACAGTTTTGGTTTTCTTTGTGTTTTTCGGCAAAAATATCAGAACTAGTGTAGCTTTCTTTGGATGATTTACTCGATTTAATTTCGAAATTCGTTTTGATACCATGGCAAATACATTCAAGGGTGTTGGAACATGTCAGAGATAGGTCTAGTAGAGGGGCTTTAAGACTGTCCAGATATGTCAATAGTAAATGGCGTTGACTGTAGTCTGTCTCTTTTTTTGGTTTTAATGGTGGTAATTGTCTTGCAAAGGTAAATGAGCTGAGGTGAAGCTGCGCCTTCTTTGAATATACAGATGCACTTTCAGACGATAGATCCTCTTCATCCAAATCTTGAACCATGGTAGCGATGGATCCTAGTGAACTGGAGCTATTATTTCGAATGTATTTATCACGAATAAAATCCCCACTCAAGTGGTCTTGAGAAGCACGCAGTGATTTACAAAGTAGTTGTATATCGTAATCAGCAGCATCTATATTCAAATCTTCTTTTTCCAGAGCTTCCATGGCACTTTTGAATAGCTCATCTTTGGTTTTAAGGCAACTTCCAAGGAGATTTAGGTGCTTCGTCAAACGATTTAATGACCTTCGAACTTTATCCAGCTGCTGTGGTCGGATAAAAGTATATGACACTTCGTACTTGGCATCACGATATATCGTGTTAAGCTGAGATATCTTTGACCTAATTTTACCAGACATGGAAGGAATCTCATTCTCTGAAAGTATGCCCGTTTTAGAATCTAGAAGGAATTGCTGCGTGACCATTTGAAGCATGTCTTTGCTACATGTGACAGTCTCTTTTAGCAGCTGTCCAAATCCATCTACTGCTGTTTCTGGCCATATTAGGATGTTGACAGTTAACGAAATGGTGTGACCGATTAAAAGGGACAGACCGTAATCCAACGGTAATTCGAAAGGAATACTATGATAATTTAAATCGCGTGTTATGACAAAGATTTGTATAATCATAAACTGGAGAGAAAAATAGTGAAGCTTGGGATATACATGTCGCAAGTACTGAGCAAAGAAAATACCATTGAACAAGAATAGAGAGTGTATTATTCGACAGCCGATAATGGATCCATATGCTGATTTTTTATACTCAGTAGCTACAGCAATGTTTATTAAGGGATAAATCATAGCAAGCAGAATCCCAGCAGCACCAGTTAACGTAGTGTCTAGCTGTGCTCCCAAGGTTCTTCCAGGGTGACTATATAAAACTCTAGAGATAATACATAAAAAAATAAATAAGTTGTTTTCGTTAAAGCCAATTAGTTTGTTATTTACCCTGTTGATATTAGAAAAGGAGCAGGGCCTAGTTTAATGGCTAATGGTCGATATAAGCTGAATAAGGTTGATATTAAATAAGCTATGGTGCATTTCAGTACTCTGCGTACGGTTTTGTCACGAAGCTTTGCGTAAAAAGGATGTGGTTTTGAAGAGTGAAATGGCGTCTGTTTCTCTTCATCATTCAAATCTCTTCTACAAGAAGAGGAGTAGTTGGTTGGATCATTAAAACTAAGTAAATAGAGTTTGTAAATAAATAAAAAGTAATATTTGTTCCAATAATGCGGATCAAAATTTACTTTTGTCATTATACCTTGAAGCATTACTTTTATCCATTAAAAATATTTTCGTATTTCAAACAAAGAAATAATTGAAAATAAACACAACTGTTTTATAAATTCATTTACTGTATTCGGTGGAACTAATCAGAAAACCTATTAGGAGTTTTTTATATCCTTTTATCTTATTACAGTTTTGTTATTTAAAATACGATTAATCACTTATATCGAATTAGTTGAATACATCAAGCTTTGTCCTATTGCGGGTTAAAGTCATTGTTTTTTCTCTTTATATTCTTTTTTTATATTTACAATATTGATTATTTACTTTTATTACCTATTTATTTATATTTACTTTATATTTGGCTACGTGATAGATTTAAAGCCTTTTTCAGCACTCCCTCGGTGTAATATGGACATTGCACCTAGTTAAATATTAGAGCCTTTGTGTTTTAATAAACAAACAAACAAACGTATTTTTAACCCGCATTATTTATTTCTTGTTATAATAAATAGTTATATCTCATGATGTGATCTAAACATTGTGTTTCACATACTTATTTTCCTTCTTATAATACTTTATCCCCTTCTTGATTATTGTCTTTCTTGAATAACGAAAGCACCGTTTTTGAAGAATGGTGAATCCACCATCACAATTAGTATTTCCGAGATTGTTTAAAGCTACAATTTAATTCACTTATTTACGTTAAAAGCCAAAACCAGCTTTGGAAATATACACTTTTATGCTGGCATCATCACTAATTAAGTCATTCACACGTATAAAGTCTAGTCGTACACACCCCTTTTTTTTAAGAACTGATGAAGTAATTTATGATCTGCTCTGTAAAATATATACGTTGAAGCGGTTTCTTGATCCAAAATTATCAATAATCAAATTTCTGGATAGGTGCAGTGAATGCCTCATTTGTAACCAGTCAAGTTTTAGTGTCACTATACATGTAACTCAATATCATAGAAAGCAACGAATTATTCCGCAATAATTGGAACGATGAAACTTTGTTACGTAGAAAAAAAAATTCTGTAGAATGATGCAGTTGCTCGAAACAGGGAACTCTGTCCTACTTACTATATATATATATATATATATATAAATGCAATCAACTGACTGGCAATTTACCCTTTTTTTTAAAAAAAAGGAACGGGTAATCCGAACATGTCATATTAAGGAGATTAAAAGGAGAAGAAAAGCACTGATATTTCAAGATATTACATATTAGCTAAAGCGATACATTAATGTCTTTGCAATATTATAATCAGTAATCATAATAAGAATAGCAAAATAAAAGCAAATAATAAAATATTGTAGAAAATGAAAAGCACAGAGAAGCGTTTGACACTTCAGGGTGGAATAGTTTTGAAGTATGAATCAAACACAAATAGTGACTTTTTTATACATGCAAACGATATATAATCTTATTCTTGTTTTATTTATATTCTCCTCTTACTCCTCCTGCTCCTCTTCTTCACTATTTAAAATATTATTCAAAACAAAAGGAAAAATACAAGATGTATTTAACAAGTTTACCCTACGAGCTATTGACCTACATATTAAAAGATTTCATGGACTTGGAAGACCTTTGGTGTTTATCACAAGTATCGCATTATTTACGAATTGAAAGTATTATAGTTATTAAGGAACAATGGGAAATTGACTTTTCACCTAGTCAATATTCGCTTATAAAAATGCAATATCACTCTGCTATTGTATCTCTGTCTCAAGTTTCGCGACGACTGATTCATCGAATCAAGATATATGATCCTTCTGCTTTCCCGCCATTGATTTTACTTGATAAAACGGAGCAAAGTGATATTCAGGATATCGATTCCTTTCCCCCAACAGTTGAGCCAGGTGTGGATAATATAGATAATGAAAATGGATTCCTGGTGGATAGACTCCGCTATCATTCAAGGAGGCTGCATCATCTACTAGCACTAGAAACTAAACTAAACGAAAACATCTTTAACATGATCAAGGATCAAGTCACTCATTCATTTGATATAGAGTGTCATGTAAAGCTATTGATTGATACCGCTGTTCACCATGCAATTATTATTCAAGGAAAAACAATTCACCTTAATCCAGGTTCTCTTCAAGCTAATAACAATTGCCGGGCATTTGCTGCAGCCATCACTCGATTGGTTTCGCAAGGCGTAAATATACTTTCTACAAGATCTACGACAGCTTATTTGACGAATAGCATTGTGCGTTTTCTTGAGCAGGCAAGTTACCGATTACTTTCGCTGATACCTCGACTATCTCCCCAATTTCTTGCTCAATTTGAGCGTTCTTGTACCACAAAATCCGACAGTAAACATATTAATCCACGTCAATTCAAATATGGAGCATCCAACTATTGGTCATATATCAAAGCTGAAAACAAGCATCAGGATGCATTTATTATGATATTACACTGTATGACGGCCTGCTGTGATTTAATTGGAGCTAGTTTTAACGCAATGCTTTTACAAGAGACAAACGCGCGTTGTATTATTTTGAAGCTAGCAAACATTTTGAGTCTATTTCGGCTGGGCGATGTAAAAAAATCAATTTTAGCAGATTTGAAAGAAACATGGTTTATTTCTCATGTCCAAATACCATCTCATGGATTTATCGATTGGATTCAGTCCGCCATTGAAAAGTAACCCACAATTTGCAATTCGGTTTTCTGTCCCATATTTTATCCCAGACACATAAATTTATTTAACAAATAAAAGGCTACGACTTGAGTCTCCGGAGTTGGCGTAACATTGAAATTTTTTTTTCTTATGTTTTTGTAGTGATGAGTGACTCGTCTTTACTTTGAGTAATAAACCTTTTGGAGCAAAGTCAGACATTGAGTCCGGATCCTTTTGAATCCATGTGAAGTATTCGGAATTATGTCTTGCAACATATTACAATGCATTTTATTACAAATCAAAATGAAAACAACTCAATAGTTTGAAAGTGGGAATAGAAATAGTTTGAGTAATAGCAACTATCGCTTTGCTCTTAAAATCTGTTTGTATCTCGTAGATAAAAGCTAGGCTGTGATTGACTGTCATAGAAAATGCATTTTTACGCCTGTAAAAGACATCCTTATTTGTAAAAAAATAAAAAATAATTTAAAAGCCACTTAATAAAAAACGCTTGTTTTTGCTACAAAGTGAATTTTTACTATTAAGCCAAAAATATGTACTAAATGATTTAGTATGAGAAATTGTTGAAAAAAAAATTTTTTTTGTAGCAATATAATGATAATATTGATGAATTGAGGGTATTTAGAATGGAGAAAATAGACAAAGATTTTTTAAAGGAGATGCGTTTACAAGATAAAGTTATACTTTATTTTTTGCAGACCCTATCCAGTATAAATTGTCGTCCATTCCGAGTTGGGTGTCGTTCAGTGCGAAAAAAATATGTCGTTGACACAGAACTTCATTTTGTCATAACTAATGAAAATAATAATAATAAAAAACGACTCAATTCATACCGCCATATTATTTATTTTTCAATGAAACTTTAGCTTCTTATCGATCAAGAATTCTTCTCTTGGAAAACATATTTTATTTGAGCCAGCGGCATTTTATTTATGGGTCAGCAACATATTTTTTTTGCACTGAACGACACCCAACTCCGAATGGATGACAATTCATGCCGGAAAAAGTGTCCAAGGAAACCGCGTAAAAGCACGTGTATGCAAATGACAACGTCACGATATATGTGTTTATTTTATAAAAAAAAAATGGCTTTACTGATTATTTCTTTTACCTTCTGTTATCTTGTTCTTATTTAAAAATGTCTGACTACTTCGTAAAAACAAAACCGGAACACTGGTCACTGAAAGATGCTTTCAATATTTACGTCAAACAAGTTGAAGACTTAACGATCGAGCAAAAGCTCTCAAAATTCCATGCTTTCCTCAAAGACCAAAAAGATCCCGAGATCGACAGATTGCTGGAAAACTGGAGAGATTTTTATCAGCACAACTCGAAGGGAACTAAAAGAGAAAAAGAAAACCAACCTCCACAGCAAGTTCGTATAAGTCACTCAAACAATCATAACTTTACTTTCACGGGATCAGTTAGCAATTATAATTCTATAAAATCACCTGACACGACAGTCGTAAGTAACGCTGTTTTCTTCTATACTTCAAATACTCAATGTAAATTTCAGACTTCCAGTCAAGTTAGACAAACCGGTACAAGTATTAAAAGAAGCATAGAGACAGAGAGTGCCCCCGACTCTAAGGTACAGCATCTATTTTTGTACAATGCTTCAATACTAAATATAGATTGTAGAAATCAAAGACAAGCGAATCATCCAAGGTACATACATTTGCATGAAAGAATTTATCAAGTGGTTGACTAAGTACCAATGATATTTTTAGAGTAAGAGCAGCATAGGTGACAAGATTTGGACAATCTGGGAGGAGTTTTTACACGATGCATCTCATGATGACACGCTTTTTATATACAGGTATACTACGATATTATAACCTTCAATATAACATACCAACTCTGATATATATAGTCCAATTCGATCTGGTGTCATCACCTGCGGGGATGGAATCCCACCGCTGCCAAATATGCCCAAACAGAACTACTATAAACTATTGGAGGAGCTGAAGAATAAAAATGCAGACAACATCTCGTTCCCTTTCCACAAATACATTGATGATGTTTTGGATTCAGTAAGTAAATATAAAAAGAGAATGGGCATTGTATTTACTTGTATTTATAACTTTATTATGTAGCAAACCTTGGATGATATGTCGTTAGCTGCAAGATCATTACCAGATATCGACGAAGCTCGTAAGATCTCACCTGGCCATTCCCTCAAGATGTTATTTTTCTTACAGGATTTGTTTCTTGTTTTGTAAGTATTGAACTCATGCTTTTAAACTGCATTTTATTAATATGAATCTGGTGAAATGAATATAGTTCCCGTGATGTTTATGATCCCCGCACCAACCTGGCTCATTCCGAGTCTATGTATAATACTATGTTGATATTCCCCACACTGAAAGCAATGGTCATGGCATCAAACGATGGAAATATCAGATATGTCCCAGGAGAAGAACCCTTAAACAGCATGACATTATATCTCAGAAGCACTGTCCCCCAATACGATGACCGACACTGTTATAAGGCTGATGGTATTATTAAGTATACTGTTGAGCCCAGCTTCGAGGCCGAGATATTGTTACTTGAAACCTCCAATGGCTATGGTGTGGCCGATGCTACGAAAAAGGGGTTCGATCATCACAAGTCAATGTTTGGTCTCCTTTCTATGTTAAAAAACATTGCTGATGAATACTCCTACTGCTCATTTCCAACTTTTTCAAAATTGGAATTATATTTTTTACATGCTTACAGTAAGTCTATTTAAGAGTTTATCTAGATAGCAATATTAACGTGTATCACCATTTATGTTAGGGAATAAGATGCGCCTGTGGTCCCTTTCTTCTCCATCCAAAGGTATATATGTACTTAACAAAAAGTGGACTATGACCGTACCAGTTTACTTTGAAAGTAAAGACCCAGAGTTGCTCGTTTATTTAAGTAAGTTCTGGGACCTAAAGGTAAGATCCAATTACGGATATATGCTTGCTGTCAATTTTATTGAATGTTACGATGATTAGGTCAAGCTTGAGAAATCCTCCCGCACCATAGTGTCCATCAAACACGAACACAAGATGGCATTAAAAGAATTCAGATACAAAGAGTACCCTGCCGAACAATTATTATCAACAATTGTTGATCCTGCAATAACTAAGATAACCGAAAACGAGGACTCTAAGGGAATGGGAAAGCAATTTCCACGTAGCTCATTAGCTTCCTCAAATACCCCAAAGTAGCCATTATTCAACATCATCTTCTGCTATATTTTTTATATGTATACTTCTTTTATTTCTTATTGAATAAATAATATACCATAACGACATTAGTAATAAATACAATTAAATAAAACCACTAAAATATATGTTGATGTTTTTTACAATAAAATTAGATGTAATCAATGTATTAGTTTCGATCACGTTTGATTACATTTACCAAGCTTTATACTTGAGGTACTCAAGTATCGACTCTATTCAATTGATATTTGATTCAAAAGACTACTGCCCAAAAAAGGAGAATATACTAAACAAGATTACAATAAATATAGTGATGCCAACAATTAAAACCCTAGAACAAGCAAATATAAACTTCAATCACATAATTTTGTATAATCTTTAGATTGACATTGATCTTATTAATAAATTTGTAAACATTCTCAACTGAGTTATTGTACAGTTACAATATTAATATCAAGGACCCTCAAAGGTAAATCACAACTTTTTCGCGAGTAAAGAAGCTATTGATATATTTCTCATCATAAAATAAAAAGAAAATATTTATCTTTCAAAGAGGGAGTTTACTAATGTTTTCACATAACTGTAATAATAAAACCTATGCCTTCTAGTTGTAAGCTCTTTATTATCAAAAATGGCTACTTTATATGAAGCAATAATGCCATTTTATCTACAACTGTTTGCTGATCATTGCACATTGTTGAATCGATATTTATTTGAGTCTATCAGAGTCATCCATGATCCCATAAAAAATAGTTTAATGGCTTAAGATGGTACCTCTAACACTTGGCTTAGTTGTTATTACATGTTGTTATAGCCGACATTCCCCTTTGAAAAATGATAACATTACTTTCGATTCATCCTTCTAGTAATAAATTTTAGCCTTTAATCCAACACTTGTAATTAATAGCCTTGAATCACCTTTTATAGTTGCTAAATAACGATAAAGTAAAAGTAAAAGAGGGAGAGAGAGAGAGAGAGGATATATAAATTAGTGAAGATACCTACAGTGCAGGGAATATTATATTCCACTTTTTTTTTCAGTAAATAAAACAATTCATATTGAATAGGACTAATGCGATATTTCTTTATTCAAACCAACACTGGGAAAAAAGAGTCCTAGACAACCCACTGTAAACTGTCTAGGTTTATATAGTATTACTTAAAGCAGTAATCAAAAATAATATCCATTACTATTCTCTATCTATTTTTCTTTACAAAATCGTGTGGATTCTTGCACCACAAGCGCTATCTTTATAAAAAAAAAACATCCCAAAATCCATTGAATGTCTTCACTCCCCACTCTGCTTTTTATTTTTGTCTATAAATATTCCCCCTCTTTATTTTGTTTGCTTCTCTTTCATTCAGTTTTATATCTTTTTTACAATTCCTCTTTTATTTAAATTTCTGTTTACTATTCACTTTGCATTATATGTTTGTGATGACTCACTGTAATTTACTTATATCTTTCTTGGCTACTTATTTTAGTGAATTCGACTCTCTTGTATGTTATCTATAATATATAACATTAGGTTGGTATGATCCCCCGCAGACTATCTCTCCCTAATTTGGTTCATATTTCTACTTTTCGACTAAAAATTGCTGTGCTATAAACATTCGGTAGACGTAAGTAATGGTACACATCGAAGCGCTACTTTCATTCTAAATTGGTCCTATTCTCTATCATTGGATCCATTAGACTGGGATTATGGGCAGGTGATGTTATATTAGACCTTTCCCCGTATGAATATTGTGTATTGTACTCTAACAGCCTAAGATGTTATTACTATTTTTTGTTTGATTAATAAACAAAGTCTTTTTTCTATCATAATTTATATCCACTATTTTCAAATGAATGAGTATTGCCTCAATAATCTATTTTTTGATCTAAATCTAAAGAACAACCCCAACCATCTGTATTTCAAATATCGGAAGAAAGGCCAATACCCCATTCCCATTTTGTGTTTACCTAGACATAGGCAGGAAGTCTATATCTACCTCTTCCGGACCACCCGGGTAGATTCCTAGACACCTGTCTAGGAGTCTAGTTTGTGTGACAATATTATTTTATTCGAACTCGACCTGGACATTGTATCTCTGTCCAGAAACTAGACATTTGTATAGGGGGTTTTTTCTCAGTGAATATAATACAGAAGAAGACCACTCTATAGTGATGCCTCTCTATACTAATGCCTTTTTTTCCAAAATTAAGCAGCAAATTTTCGAGGAATAAAAAACTCTCGGCCATTTCTCTCCTTGAATAATAAAAGTGGACCAAATTTGGACTTGCAAAGTGCATTACTATAGAGGAGTTCCCTTTAATCTCGAAATTGAAATATTTTTGGTAGTCTTTATTTCACTCTATATCGGGGTCTGACTGTAAAAGGGTCTACATACATTATATTTATAGAGAACTATTACATGAAAATTTATTTAGGGATTGTGTTCTTTTTCGAAATTCTCCAAAAATCATTTAAAACAAATAGTAAGCAGTATCAGCGCATTCTTACAAGCCGTGGGTATCATGACATGTCTCTTTTGAATATTTTTCCATAGCACATCATTGAGTAACGTTTTTCTTACGGATTACTAGTTTTTCACTTAGGATTATTTATTCGAAACATTACTGTACAAGGTAGTAAAGTAGAGATATCCCCATTTGAGTTAAAAATGGCGTTTAAGTATACTCTTCAACTAGTGTTCATCCAAAAAAATTTAAAAATCATTTATTTAGATCATTAAAGAGTTATGATTAAAATTATCTCGAAACTTGAGTAGTCTGATTTTGCCAGGGGTCATTTTCTACCGCCTCAGCTCGGTGCAAGCTTTCATCATCAAGAATTTCTTATAGTCTGTTACATAAAGAATCATAATAGATAACAAAATAGATGACATTTTAGTTCCTTGGTATCTGGTGTAATGGGATGAACAGTCATGAGGAGAGTTGTGCAGATATTTGTGATACTAAAGCCTTTTTATTCCTCTTCGTAAAATTCAGTCCCGGGTGTTTTCGTAAGTCCGGTAATCCTGTCACTGCGATTAGAAATATGATCTGAATTATAAAGAAAATAAAGTGAGTAACCATAGTTCTAAAGTATGATTATATCCATGACTCTGCGTTGGCAAAATATCATCATATCAGGTATCTTTTTAGAGCTCCAGAAGAAAATCAAATGGTGCATTTCCAACAGTCTACAATACTCTTCTGAAAACGGAAGGATTGCTCAATCAGACAATTCTGGACAAGCAAAAGCTAGATGTAACAATGCATGCTATTCAACAGAAATGCCAGAGGCTGCCGCGTTTGACAGACCTAAGCAGCCGAGCCGACCAACTTAGAACCCTCTCGAAGATTCTACTGGAAAGAGAGCATATGCGATGTCTGTGTACTTTTCATCAATACTCTTCCAAATCAGAGGAAGTATTGCACAATCAGGCGATTCTGGGTGTAATACGACCATTTAATACATACACTGTTCAACAGGAAAGCCAGAGGCTGCCGCGTTTGACAGACCTAAGTAGCCAAGCTGACCAACTTAGGACCCTCTCGAAGATCATTACACAAACAGAGCGCCACAGCATGGTCAGAGCTGTGAGTTTTCTTTTGAGATAAAGAAAGATACGGCGATTTGCTGATATTCCGCATCAGCAGAGTAATTATCCTTTCCTCAGTAAAAACAAATCTGATGCCTCAATTATAATTGTGGCTCCTGAAATGGAAATAACATGGAGTTAGTTTTTTTGATCGTTGTTCATCACTTTTTACTACTTCACTACTTATTACATTAATATGTTTGATTGAAGGTAGATAGCAACTGCAAATAGTATTGACAACGTCACTATATATTTTTTTTGTATTGCAGTGTGACGTTATTTAAATTGAAAATGTAAATCTAATCCAATCAGCCACGGAAGTGACATGATCACCTATCCCGCAGGAATAAGACAGATATGAAACTCGACAATCGGAGCACTATAAGCGGTGTACCACTCTAGATATTAATCTGTTAGCCTTAGCGCCCTCACGCATTATTTCTTAGCTCCCACTATATTATTTCTTAGCTCTCCCACTATATCGTTTCAGAAATCTTAGTATATACGTCACCATTCATCGGGGAATACGTTCTAATGTTTTCTTGAATAGTAAACCTTTCCTTTTTTTTAAAGTACTGCTTCTTGGATACTTTTTTAAAAATCATCTATCAACAATATGCCTCGCCTTCCCAGTAAACGTAAATATGGCGAAAACAGTGACTATGAAGAAAGCTCTGGTAGCGAATCAACCTCTTCCATTTTCACGCTCACGTCGGAACAGCACGAAGGAATAAGAGCCAGTCAAGCTGAAGAGGAGAGAAAATATCTCCAAGCCCAAAGAAGACTGGAGAATGGCAATGCCAGCATCCCCAGCAGCAATGGCAGCATTGGAAATTTCGACGATGGAAGAAGCGATGACGAGGTTCCCTACCAAAGGGAATCCTACCAACAACGCCAGGAAGGCCTCCTCAATGCCTTCGAGGTCAACGAGGATAAACTCCGAGAATACTGCTTGCTCTCGGTTGCCGATGGTTTCCCTGGTAGTGAAATCATAAGCGTCGATGCAAAACTGGAGGAGAAGATCAATTGTGCTTGTGACAGCAACACCCAGAAGACCATTAGCGTCTTCTTCGCTCACAGTACGTTATTATACAACTAAAATAAATTACTCATAATTATAATTATAACTTATCTATCGAATGTAATAGAGCACACGACAGTTGACTTGAAAATGTGCGACTGTAAGAGCATTACTGAAAAACTTATGCTCTTACAGTTAATTCCTGTCACTTTCCAGGTTCCCGAAACAGCTGTCCACCTCGGTGCGTTGCAAGGCGTTTATAACTGGATTAACCTTGCAAAGGTTTCTATCGTCGATTGCGTGGAGTGGATGAACCTTCGAGAGAGGGAGACCAACCTTGCCAATGTATGTTAAAGAAGACAACATTATCTAAAGCTGTTATACTAGTTTAAGAATGTATTATTAACTAACCATTATTTGGACTTAAGCCCAAACTCATTGGCCAAGGTACACTCAACGATACCTACTTCACGTATCTCCAGCTGAAGCCTATATCAAGAGAAAGCACCCGCTCGTTGTTGAGCTTGCACCCGAGTGCGCTGTTTGCAAGGTAAAGTTTTTTTTTGTAGTAAGATAGGGACTCTAAAAAGTGCTATAATTATGTAGGGTGCGGCCCGCAACAGAATCTGCATGGATGGGTGCTTCAGTCCCAAGAAATTCAAGACGAAGCACGACGGCCTCGGCCCCGTCTCGCTCCCCCAAGTCGACGATTTCTGGGGAATGAGGCACGAGCTGGTGCCCTATGAAAATGCGAAGAGTGTAGGCAAAGCTGACAGCTGTGTAAGTATCAATAATGTCAGTTTTATATT
>VCJH01002633.1:2511-13227 GCA_024140565.1 Backusella australiensis | reverse complement strand
AAAAAAAAAAAAAAAAAAAAAAAAAAACAAAGGACATCTTGGAAATTGTAATTTCATCAAGTGTGTACAAATCTGGTGATGACTGGTTTGAAGTATGTCGTGCTCCATTGTATTCTTTTACTTCCTCATAAATATCCAAGTCAATATAGTCATGTTATTCGGCCAACTCGTCATATTACATATCAATCGATGTAGACCAAAGTTTTTTTTTCTTTGTTTTACAGTAGATTTTGGGTATTAGTAACACAAAGTTTAGAGACTTTGTCAATTTAGCTACCTTTTCCTTTTTAAAGGGCTCCATATCTGCTTTAATGCTCTGAAATTACCTTTAGAAACTAGAAACAAGCATCCGATCCACATTTTTCTAAAGCATTTATTACATATTGTACAATGAATTCTTGTGTTCTTCTTTTGAAAACTGATCTTTTCAAACTTACCCAGTTTTATTATTACCATTCATAATCTTGCGACAGTATCTTGATGCTCCATTTACAAAGCAGATATATTTACAACGACTGCACTTTTCACTATAAAAGATAATCATATTGAATGCTACCAATCTATTATTTTATATCACATGTGATTATACTCACAGTGATTTAAGGTAGATGATGACATCCTCGTAGTTAAAGAAGTATTTCATATTAAGGTGATAAATAATAGTAGAAAATAAAAGAAAGAAAATAAAAAAAAGTCTTTTCTGAGGAGAGGAACAATTAGTCAAAGTGGTCACATATGCCAAACAATGAAAACAGTGTCTCCTGATTATAACCAGTTTATCATTTTTATCTTAAAATGAAATAAAAACCCTTTTTTTTTTTCTTTTTTGCTTATTTAGAGCTCTTTTATTTCTTTTCTTATTTTTCTCTACCTGTTTTTTTGATAAACTTTAAGGTATAGTATTATTACAAAGATATATTGTAATGGACAGCTATTTGAAAATGCTGACTGTGACAGACTACTATAAAGGTTTAAAGAATATATGGATACAGTTAACTCTCACTTTCTGTAGTTGTGGACCGAAAAAATCGATGCAAAAAGCCAGGGTTGCAAGAAAACAAGATATGCAACAAGCCGAGGACGACTGTAAACAATATGGTGATTACCATACTGTTGGACAAGCTTCTCGATGTATTTTTGAAGCTGATGATCCTACCTGCTATTATCGGCGTGCTCGAAAGAAGTTGGAGAGAGCGAAAAGAAGAGCAAAACATGGGAGACAAATTTTGGAAATTGAAAAAGAAATGTCGGAAAGAGGCATCCACAGAGCAACAAATGTTGACGAGGCTACAAAGATCTACAGAGACAACTTGAGCTACAAGGATCAGATGCAACAATTCTACTACTCCAAGACTATGATTTGCATAAAACGAAGTGTAGAAATCACTAGCACCAAATATAAGGAGAAGATTTGTAGTGCAGAAAGAAACCACTGTCGCCATGCAGCAGCGAATCGTGACAATGGAAAGCCTGAGCCTCTCGTCATGTTTATTGACGACTGCGGATTGGGTTTTGGTTCATGAATTAAAGGGCATTTGCGGTACGGTGGTAAATGGAAACAGAATATTCATGGTGTGAACATCACCGTATGTATCACCAATGAAGTATTTACTTCCCAAACATACGCGTATTGCTTTTCCAAGGTTTCCAAAGCCGTTCACATCGGGAAAAGGGATGGCAAGACAACTCGCAAGACAATTAACGGAGCCTTTTTATTTACAAGCCCCAGTTGTATATCGATGAAAAACGCAAGGGCTATCCAGACTAGAGATTCTGTCTCAGCATTGGTGATCGCATTAAAAGAGCTATCAATTCTGCTGTTTGGAGGAAACCGTACCTGAATTCAGAAGACTTCAAATCAGTCGACTCCACACTGATTAAATATCAAAAACCTCTTTATTATTGAATTGAAACGAGGAAATGGATCCTCAGTGGATCATATGAAGCCGAAACAGCATGAACATTACTATTGAATGATTTTTGAAATAAATATTTTGTGACCTCTAAAAATAGGATGCGTGAATTTAAAGCTTTTGGTAAAAATAGCATAAACTTTTCTGGGGTTTTATTTATTTATTTATTTTATTTATTTTCTTTTATTCCTTCTATTACACTCACTTGTCTTATTTAAACACCATTATGCAATCTCTAAGACGCCTGTCGTTGGCACGTTTTGCCACAAGAAAGCCTTACCTGGCTCGCTCCTTTTCAGCCAGCCCAACTGCTAGAGACCAGAAAGCACGAGACTTTCGTACGTATTTCACAGCTTTAAATATTTGAATGTGTGTGTTTGTTAACGTCATATGCTTAGCGTGGCTACTCTGTCAAGACAAGCCTCGTATTCCAAAATACCCTTACGAGTCAGCACCTCAAGATTGGAGCTTTCTGAATCTGTTACCAGTTGGACTGCAGCATGTGTTGGCTCAATGGCTGGGCAATCGTATTCTCCAGTTAAACACGGGCTCTGAATATTTCCCAGACCAATTTTTAGTGGGAGGTAACACGAGAGAGAGATACTTCACAACTTATTATTATTATTATTATTATTATTTACACTTGTTTTGTATTATCAACTTTAGCAAGCTTGGCTTCCCGCAGAGCATTAGAGTTACTATCACAAGAACTAAGTCAACCAAACGAAGAGACAAAGCAAGAGTTGGAGAATATGTTTGGACCTGACCTTTTGGATTGCTTTGTTAAAGCTGCTCCTGCAGAATCAAACATCTCGATTGGCTTGCCTCAAATCTACGACGTCGACTTGGGCGATATTTGGATAAGTTTGGGCAATCCGAGAGCATTTTCTGACGCTAACAAATACGACGTGCTTCGATGGATGACAGTTCAGGTCGGTCTGTCCAAAGCTAAATTACCAGAAGAGGAAGAATCTTTTCAAGAATACCGCGAACGTGTAGCTAAAAGCATCTTGGAAGGAGTTCAAGTGGGAGTGGATGTTAATATCGATGCAGATGTATCGTTTCAAATCAAAAAGGATGAGGACGTGTTAATATACGATCAAGGCAGACGTACACTCCGTATGCGATTTGCAACACCTTACTTTGAGCCAGCAAATAAGATGGTATCGGGGAGAGACGAGGAAACTGGGGAACCTATTAATAATTGGAACTGGCGTCTAGTAGACATAGATCAGTTGTTAGAAAAGGAAGCAATGGAGCAAGACTCTTAAACTATTTATTATTGTTATTACCACTGTTGTTGTTGTTATTATTGTTTATTATTGTTGTTTTTTGCTGTTAATATCGATCAATTAAACCTCTTTTTTATTTCCATTTCACAAGAAAATGTGCTTGTTATTGATGGGGTGAATATGCTACAATGAACGAAGGCTATATCCAACCAGAGTGGATGCTTGTGGATACACTAGATAGCTCTTCAAAGTCAACTCATGAGTAAACCCTTTTTATGACTTATTCTATGGTTAACAATAGTGCCGATACGTACTATTACAGAGTCTGATGCTGACTTAGAGAATACCATGGCTTCATATACATGGATGGACGTGTATTCACAGATAAAACTGGTGAAATGAAGCCCGTCAGCATCGAATCGCAGACGTTCCCCGGTGACAGGGGTGACTTTGACTTTAAACAGGTTTTGCTGTCTTCGGATATAACAAAGTAAAAGCTACGATTTGGTCTACATCGATTAATTGCTGCCACGCTATGTAATATGAAAAGCGAAGATATCCTAATTCTGAAAGACGTTGACAATATCTACAATTTCAGCCCAGGAAATCACTTGGTAGTCAATGAAATCGATTTCTTGGAGAAAACAGCCTTGTGGCTAGAGGTAAATAGAGTAAAATAGCATGGTTAAGATACAAATCATTGTGCTCATTTTTGAATTTATTTTTTAGAACAACTGTCAAGACGGGTTCATTTACAGACCGATCTACCTTGATAATTTACAACCGATTTATGTTGCTTGCTCCGGTGGTTTTATATATTCAACGTACAATATGGATTTTATAAAGCTTTCTCCCGGCCAGAGATATCTTAAAGTCTCTCTTTCAAATCAAGACGGCAAGAAAAATTTCTACAGTGTCCATCGTCTGATATATGAAGTGTTTGTTGGAGCCATCCCCGATGGAATGGAAGTACACCATGAAGACAGCGCACCAACAAACAACAACATCAAGAACCTGCAGCTAAAAACCTCTACTGAAAACAGACTCATTCCTCGTAGCCCAAGTGCTCCGCCAAGAACAATCAGAGAAGTTCATGTTTTCATTTATGAATATGAAGTTGATGCTTTATTGTGGACAAATATAGGAATGATTGATGGCTGTGATTTTTTTGGATTTGAATTCTACATTAATGCTCAAGTCAGACGTGCAAATACTTCAGAACTTCTTCCTTTGAGATGGGTGTTTGATTCACCTTACATTGCCCTTACAATTTATGATTTAGCATCGAAGACACCAAAGACCATGTTATTGCACACTCTAATGAGCAAATGCTTCACCATTCCAACTGATCCTAATCCTGTAAAGTTTGTTTATCCACCTAGCGGATACCTCCATGATGTCAATGAAGTAACAGCAACATATTGCACTCGTGGTCTAACAGTAGTAACGTCCGACTATGTCATCGATCACACAAATGGTAACAAGTTTGATGATCATATCAGAGATTTGAGATGTGACAAGTCGACAGAACTCAGCATTGGGAAGTGGCGCTCCGGTGTTCTTGTATGATTCCAAAAACGGAGAACAAATACATTATATCTCGATTACCTTTGCATCAGATGCTGTCAACAAGAGAATAACTCTCGCATGAAATCAAATGTCAGGAATTGTCAAAATATTTTCCCTTTTTTCCCATTAATTTGTATTTTTTTCTCAATTTCTGGAAAAAAAACAGTATACTCCATAAGAGACCTGTATAATACGTTCATCATTTACCACATTGATAACAGTATATCAAACAAACCCCCACCCCATCCAAACTATTCTTATCTCAATTGAAAAATAGTCATAAAAATGAATAAATGTTTACGGTAGTTTATACAGGGAATAATTAAGTCAACGATAAAATTACAACTTTGTTATTTTAATGAAAATAATTGATTTGTAAATAAATGGTATTCAATCGTCAATCGTCAAGAGGAATTACTTAAGCACTTGTGGCGACACAGTAAGCCTTACCGTCATCAAGGTTATCGCACTCGTGCTTACCGAAACCGTGGAGACCGGCGTTCCAGGAGAAGAGCTGGGTCTGGGTGATACCGTTCTTGGAGGAGAAATCTTCACAAGCGTTGTAGGTGGCATCAACGGTAGCGTACTTGGTACACAAGGGGGTGATGTGCTTGACAGCGTTGCTAGGAGCGCTGGAGGGGGTGGAGCTCCAAGTATCTCCGGGCTTGGATTGCTTAGCGCTGGTGTTGGCGGTGGCAGCCTTGGTGGTGGAAGCAACCTTCTTGGAGGTGGTGGCAGCAGCTTTCTTGGTGGCAACGGAAGCACCGGCCTTCTTGGCGGCGGCAATCTTCTTCTTGGCCAAAGCCAACTTGGCACCGGTGAGGTTCTCGGTCTTGTAGAACCAGTTTCTCTTGTGAACTCTGGTGGGGAGCTGGATACAGTACTTCTCACCTTCGGTCAAGGCAGAGCAGTCGACACCGTTGAGGAGGTTCAACTTGACAAAGTCCTTGAGGTCAATGTTGGCGACCTTGGCAATGGATTCGCAGGTATCACCGAGCTTGGCTAATGAATTGAAAGAAAATGTAAGAATACAACGAAAGCTATTTTAATTATTGCAGAAAAATCAAATACATACCAACAACTTCCTTACCACCACAGGTGGAGGTGGGGGCAACGGTGGCAGCAGAAGCAGCGGTGGCGACAGCGAGGACGGAAGTGATGATAGAGAATTTCATTTTAATAAGTGAAAGGAATGGGAATATCTAAAAGGATAGGAAAAGGTGAAGAGGGGTTGGATTGAGAGGTAATGAAAGTAAGTAAATGAAAACCGATCCTTTTTATATCAAATGGAGGGACAATCCCGCTCAATTTACTTTTGTGCGTCTAACCTTTTTACTTATTTGAGCACCGCCATGTTGATCTGTGGTGACATGCAAAAACACTATTTAAATAAATCTGTATCACATTAACAAATTATTGTAAAATACCATTAGTTTCCTTTTTTATTTAGTGACATTTATTTTTCTGGTTTTGTTCAGCACACGATCCCTTTCTAAACTTCCTGATTTAAATTTAACTTGATGAGTTTTAACGGGGTCTGATGGTAGCACATCCGACCACTAGAATCTGTTGTTCATAGTAAAAGTAAACTGGTAACGTGGATCAATGGACTATATTTTTATTTAGCGTATGGAAAGGATGGAAAAAATAATAAAAAACTACATCATGCTAACAACGGTCTCCTTATATCTTGTGAGAGAGTTCCCGGTGCTATTAGCTCTATTTTTTTTTCTTTTTTTCTTTTTTGTCAAGACAGGTTTAATCCCGTTTCGAGGATCTTCATGCTCATCTCGATTCACTCATCATCTTGAACGTGACATGTCTTGTAGCTAAAATTACTATTTCTAGTAAACAAATAGAAATTGTCTATTATTAGCCATGAAATTGACTATATATGAGCTTTTGTTTTCACTTTTGTCCACTCCAGCAGGGTTTACGTAACACGTTATGCGAGATTCTGGATTCGCATCGTCGTATTAAATACTTCATATCTGAGCTATGTGGAACATTGCATCGTAATAGAAAAAAATAAAAAGAACCGAAAACTCAAATTCCACGAGATAATTTCCAATCATAGATTACAGGCAAATAAATTCACTCGATTAAAATGTATTTATATCATTTAAGGAGATAATATCTCATTTCCTAAAGATGGAACTAGCTTATTTTAACTGGTCAACGAATTCGTTTACTATATTGAAAGAATATTAAAATCATGAATATAATGTACAAAATAAAGAAGAGGAAAATAAAAATAAAAATACCCAAAAAAAGAAAAATTGTTACGTCTTGGCAATAAAAGGGCTCCAATGTTTTACGAATAATATTTATTTTCTCACTCAAATGCTTTATGCTGCCGTATCTTGTAAAGAAAGTAAACCAACACTTGAACCAAGTATCCTGATTTGTCCAACTATGGAAACAAGTTTCTATACAAATTCACTTCAATTGGCAGTTGGGTAGATCTCTAGAAACATACTCAAATATTTCTCATATTCATTATGCTCCATATACAGATACACTTTTCTAAAAATAATTTTATAAAATATATCATAATTACACATCGTTTTAGTACCTAAGTATTCTGATATGTTTACAATGCTTCTTTATGCTTCTCAATGTCTTTGTATTTGGAATTAAAATGTAACATTATTATCATTACTGTGTTTTTGGCTTTAGAACTTACAATTACACTTTATGGTTATATGAAAAAGAGGAGAGAGAAACTAATAACGCAGACAAATGAGATATAATAAAATGAACAAACCTTAATAAATGCTATTTGTCAAATGTATAATATAATTAACATGCATCGAGTGCACTTTAAATATTATAAATAAAAACCCCCTTTGAATTAAGCTTTTTATCCATGAATAGCAGTGAATTTAGTACATCAAAAACACCTTGTTGTCAAAGGTGCTACAAAATTAATTTTACAGTCTGATGCGATTTCTGCGCTTAACCTTTTTGTTCAATGACAGTCTAGAGCTCAAGTACGATTTTTAATTTAAAAAAAAGCGCAAGTTTACACACATCTTTGAACCGTGCTGTGCTACCCCATTGACTGAAGCAAAAAGTCATCAAACAGGCATTGATAGCTAATCGCTATGTGGAGAGTTTGAGCCTCCGCCAACTAATATCAAAATTAACCAATCGTATGCTATTATACAGTGCAGAGAGATGGAGGGAGCTTTTCAATTTTAAGTATTAAAAAACTACTTCTTTAATTTGCACTAGCACGATTACACGAGCTAGGCTTTTATTTTAAAGAACAGACCTTCTTTTATTAAAGTTCTATTATACTCCTTCTCGTACTAAGCTAAAGTGGAGAGATTTTTTTTTCTTCAACCAGTATTGATTTGTATAGTAAAAGCGCAACAATACATTTCATTCAACATGTATTTGACTAGATATAAAATATGATGCAATATTTTAGTTAAAATGGTAATGAGAAAGAAAGAAAAAAAACCGTTGCTTATCGAGACCCATGTTATATTAAAAAGCTTATGTATGGCGACATTTATTAAGTACATCCTGTTGTACAAATATGTAACCTAAACTGGTAAGTATGATATCGAGAGATTTTCGATTGTTAAGATAATGGCCAAGCCAATGTGAAAACATCTTTCAAGGTACGTTTTACTGTTGAGGCCACTACACAGGGAAATTCGGAAAATCCATCCACATGCAAAATTTCAAAGTCCTTCTGCTTAGAAAAATCCGGAATTTTTTGATTTATTAAATTTAATAGATCATAACAAGTTAGTGGTATATCTAGGTTTGATCCCACACTTAAGAATTCATTTTAATATCTATGCTGTATTTTATCTCAACTCATCCACTATTTATCATTCTCTAGTCCTTATAAGCATTTCTTATTTCTCTTCTTTCGTTTCCAATTAGTGATGTCCTCTTTGACACATTGGGACCTGAATCATTTCTATCATGTTGGTATAAAAGTTAATTATCAATCAGAGAAAAAACAAAAAGTAATAATTCTTTAACATTCTTGATCTCGACCCTGATCTAGTGACACTTTTTTTTTGCTCCGGGTAGATATTAGGTTCAGACATAGCTAATAACCTTAAAAGTCATTTTTTTTTGTTTAAAATCCTTTTTTTGCACGAGGTTGTGTTTTTTAATTCGAAAGTAGCTTTAAATTTCTCACAACATATTTAATGTCATGACTAATCTCTATATCTATTTAACTCAAAGCATACATGCTGAAAAGTATCTCGTTCTATTTTCATTAACTCAAATGAAGAAAGAAGCTGTTAAGCACATACTTTCAATACTCAACACTTTGAAACAATTAGCTTTATAAATGTAGGTATGTTTCCATCCTCCAGGCGTCCATTTACTAGTAAATAAGTAACTTTTCTAGCAATTTTGACAATCATGGTAAAGTTGGCCTTGTATTCCCCTGCTTTTGAATCTTAGGGTTACAATAGAGACGATTTTTGGGTTTTATGTGTTTTCAATAGCCTTTTTAATAGATCTTACTACATTCAAACACGTTTAAATGAGGAAAATTCATTGATTAGATTTAATGATAGTTGAATGTTACAAGAAAAGTTTACGATTTCCTTGTAATGTTCGAAATTCCTGGATATATTTAACAACTTTCATAAGAAATCTTTGAATTCGGAGGGCATCCGTCGTGGCATTTTAAAGCATTTTGGGAGCTCAAAAGCATTCAAAAGTACATGAACACAAAACCTATTTCACAATACATGGAATAAAGATATTGGTTATTATTTGTTTTGCGATAGCTTACAATGCACTTTAAAATTTGAAATCCGTTGTAATGAAGTAATCTAAAGAATACCATCAGTAGTAAACATTACATGTCTTTATCTCTTTAACCTATGAATTGAAAGTGCGGCTAGATCTAGTTGTATTTTGCAGTGACAGTTTGTCATAAAAAATAAACTTGAAATGCCTACAATCAAGGTTTTTCTAAAAAAGATACATTTCAACAATATTCATGAGAGATATAGACAATTTTTATTTAGTACCATTTCTTTTAATTCATAAAAGAGTTATAAATCATGCAGCATAAGGAAATGGTTTTTATGCGATAAATCCTTATAGGTAGCACTTGCTTTCTACAACACTGTATGGCTTTGTGGGTTGTCGTGATGATTGTTGGCATACACACCTTTATAATAAATGTTTTTTGAAGTTTTTATAAGTAGAATTTAAGTGCGAGTTTGTCTGTACAAAACAAAACTAGATCTAGTCTCAAAATTTACGGCGTAGCCCAACCTCATAAAAACCTTTATAAAAAGAGTATTTATTAATGAAATCCTCGAAAAAAAGGTATAAGCATGTTTTCTCGATGTTGAAGAGTATTTTATTAAATTTATACTATATGGTATTGTTTATTCAGTTCGTAATAATTGCTCTAACAGAGACTAGATCTAGTCTCCAGACTTCGGAGACAAAAGCTAAAATAAGGAGAAATGGTTTTTTTCTAGTTATAAGCTTTACTACCTCATACAATGTATTATTATGCCAATTCCATGCTTGAATAACTGCTTTATTTTATTTTATTATTTATCTCTTATTTCAATTCGATAGCTTTCG
This sequence comes from Backusella australiensis, assembly GCA_024140565.1. Taxonomy (NCBI): domain Eukaryota; kingdom Fungi; phylum Mucoromycota; class Mucoromycetes; order Mucorales; family Backusellaceae; genus Backusella; species Backusella australiensis. The sequence continues at coordinate 2,924 of VCJH01002633.1, read as the reverse complement.
ATGTATCCTAACCAAGTTAAACAGCGGAAGATGCTATTTGTTTGTGAAATTATTCGTCACATTTTCTATAATCAAACCTTTTATTCTGCTCTTTGTATTACTTGGATTTGTGATTACCTTTTCCCCAAGTGTGGTTGTAGTTGTGTTTGCTTAAAAAAACCCCCATATTAACATCACTTCAATATGGATATTGCACTTATCAAAATGCTTTTCAGCCAATCACATTGTTTCCACGTTATCGTGCGCTTAGTAAAAACATGTGATTGTAACCAAGCTAATTTAATAACTATACAAGAACGTCAATATGACCGAGTGGTTAAGGTGTTAGACTTGAAATCTAATGGGCGCTGCCCGCGCAGGTTCAAACCCTGCTGTTGACGCTATCTTTTGATTTTTTTGCAGTAATATATCGA
>VCJH01002618.1:17009-28596 GCA_024140565.1 Backusella australiensis | reverse complement strand
TCTCTCTCTCTCTCTCTCTCTCTCTCTCTCTCTCTCTCTTGTGTTTTTCCTTACCTTTTGTACAGTTTGTGGTTGAGGTGCAACGTAGCCTGCACCAAAGCTCTTTTTACGCTGCTCTTCCTCCTTCAAAGACAATTCAATAGCCTTTTTCATATCATCATCAAACTCATCACTCTGAGGTTGTTCCTGAGAAGGTTGCGAAGTGGCAGTAGTGGTGATAGGTTTAGAGGGGCTGGATTTCGACAAGCCAGTAGAGCTCGAGGCCGTAATAGCCTTATCCAACTTAAGCTTCATATAACAGCCATCACACACACGAACATGTTCATTGATTCCCAGCTGAGGTAAAGGCATTGTCTTTGCTGAACACTGCTGACAGAATGTACCACCGCACTTACGACAGTGATGCTACACAGAAAAAAAAGAATTACGAATTGCTTCCACTATTACGTAATTCCACTCTATCTTACCTTTCTATTCGTTATTGTAAAAGGAGTACGGCATCTGTCACATACATCCGAGTCTGACCATTCGGGTGCCTGTACATTTAGAAATAATGAGATATATAATACATATTTATACCATCCTAATCCCTTTTCTCTTTGCGGAGTGTACTTACAGCAGATGTTTCCAATAAAATAGAGTCGATGTTCTGATTTACAGGAGGAAACGTCATTCCTTCTGCTTTAAGAAGTGCATACGTATCATACATATAACTTAGAACAGGCTTGCCTTTGGAAGCCAAGCCCCACGTCTGGATAATGCTAAGTGCTTTATTGGAAACGTCGGGATTACATCCAGTCTATTTAGGGGGTTAAGTACTGGGGAAAACTTTTTTTTTTTTTTTGTTTTTTTTCTCACTTACAGGTGCCTTTAAAACCAAAACAAGCTGGTCCATAAACTCTCTGCTAGCAATCTCCTTTACAAAGGCATCACCGCCGTTCTTAACACAAGTATCTACAAGCTAGAAAGTATATATCGCTGTTTAGTAAAGCTGTTATAACAAAAGCGTCGTCTTTTACTTACTGACAAAGTAGCCAACTGTACATTTGGGTTCTTATGGGCCAATCTTCTCTTAAGAGAGCGCATGGCATCCTTGGCATTTACTTTTTTACTACGAATTTGGTCACTAATATCTAAATTAAGCACCAGGTCTTCTTGACCAGCAGGCAATAGCTCTGAAGTTGCCTTGTCTATACAAGAGCAGTTAGAGGCTTATTTAAGCGCTATTGATTATGTATCTAGTTACCAACAACTTCATCGAAAGGACTTGAACCCCACCAAGACATTTTTTTTTTTAAAAATAAAAAATAGAATAAATAAGAAAGAAAAGTGAATACTCCCTTTTGATTTTTAGTGCGCCTTTGCAAATGTTTCAAGCACACACACACGGCATAGCCAAGCACACGTGACACTTTTAACACTATGGCCAATCACATGGACCAAAGGAATGATATTGAGTCATTATCACAGCTGATGGTGGCGTATAGCGTGTTGAAGTGTTGACGCATAGTTAAATATTGGTTTTGCTTTACTGAAGAAGCAGTTGCATAAAAGCATCCATCTTGGTGCAAATGCCAAGACTGCATAAAAATGACTTGGACTAATGTAAAAGTCTTGTCAAAAGGACATAAAAACCGGTCTATAAATCGACCATGGATAAAATAAGTTATGCATCAGTATCGTTGAATATCTGATCAAGTAAGCTCTATTATGATCGTATCAGCAAAATTACTCTGTCAAAATCATCACGTTTTTGCCCTCTCACACACACACAAAGTCCAAATCAAGTCACAATCGGTACAATTTATAGTCCAATAAACAAAAAAAAAACGCCAAAAAAGGCCTCTTTAGCTCTATAAAAACAAAATGGACGGAAAGAAAGGTTTGCCAAAGCGAGTTTAAATGAAAGAATCAGTCATTAAGGACCATTATTGCAGGTAATCAAGTTGAAAGACCCGTTGTTTTCTTTGATATTTCCATTGGCGATGTACCTGTTGGACGCATGAAGATGGAGTTGTTCTCCGACATTGTACCAAAGACAGCAGAGAACTTTAGACAGCTGTGTACCGGTGAATACAAGTAAGATAGCGTTTCATATAAGAGGGGGGCGACGGATATATATATAAACATCTTTTTTTTTAGGAGAAACAACGTTCCCCAAGGCTTCAAGAATTGTCTCTTCCACAGGTATGTAACGATATTTTGCTAAAAATGGATTTGTTTTTACTAAAGTGGGTATAGAGTCATCAAGGATTTCATGGTTCAAGGTGGTGATTTCCTCAAGGTAAGGATTTAATGGGAAACTTGAGATTAAAACTGACTCTTTTTTGATTAGGGTGATGGTACTGGATCATTGAGTATTTATGGTGATAAATTCGAGGATGAGAATTTCGATGAGAAGCACACGGGTGCTGGTCTCTTATCAATGGTAAAAGGGAGAGAATGGAAAACATATCAAGTATCTCATCCATCTATATAGGCTAACTCAGGCCCTAATACAAACGGTTGTCAGTTCTTTATCACTTGTGATAACTGTGAATTCTTGGATGGCAAGCACGTTGTGTTTGGAAGATTGGTGGATGGCTTGTTGACTCTCCGTAAAATTGGTAAGAAAAAATGGTTTTGTACAAAGCAAATACTCATATTATGATGGTATAGAAAATGTATCTACCGGTCCTAATAACCGTCCTAAACTTCCTGTCAAGATCACTGGTAAGTCTACCATCTTTAAAATATGTAATGTTTCTAATTATTATTTTTATAGAATGTGGTCAAATGTAATATATAAAAAATAAATAAATAAATAAATAAAAGCGCCCATGTTTTTTTTTTGTTGTCTTGTATGTATATAATCATTTTTATTTTTTTGTAACTACATTCCCTGTGAATGGTGTCCATTTTGCTGCTGCTGTTGTTGTTGTTGTTGCTGCTGCTGCTGTTGTGCTTGTTGCTGTTGTTGTCGAGCAAAGAGTAATCTATTTTGTAAATCGAGTACAGCATTAGGTTGCAAACCAAGGTTAGCAAGATTTGCCACCCCAGATAGACCCAGATTATTGAGTCCCATCATATTCATGCTATTCGCATTCATGTTATTCGTATTCATGTTATTGCCTTGATTGTTTCCTAGATTAATGTTGGATAATAACAAACTATTGGAGTTCAGGCCTAAAGATTACGTTTAATACAAAATAGCAATTTAAAAACTTTCATTTACTAACCATTCATGCCAGGTTGCTGGGCTCCAGAGACAGGACTTCCCATTGCCACTGCATTCATCAACTGCTGCTGTCTTAGACTGTTTTGAAGCATTTGCACGTTGGCATTATTTGCATTATTCATCATGCCCATATTGGCAGTGTTTTGAAGGTTGGCCAACAATTGGGGATTGATACCGGTGCCTGATGTATTGGGTGCATTTGTGCCGGTGGGAATCGATGCCTGAGGCACCCCGTTACCGCCGTTTAAATCGGGTAGTGGGAAACGAGTAAATACGATACCAATCAATTTACCACTCGAGTGGGTGAGAACAACACCATTGTGTTGGTCAGCTCCGCCTTGGTTTGGCTGGACTCCGGCATTGAATACAACTGTCGCAATCTATTTTGATGAATTGTTAAATTATAATCATCTTTTTAATTTAATTTCAACTTGCATATTTCTTTTGTTCCAAGTTTCGTAAAAGTAAATTGAAATTGGTTTGATCTTGTTGATTACTCGAATTCAAAGGTCGGAACTGACAGAAAGGCAGTTTGTTTTCGATTGCATGTCTTTGAAGAATCTGTGCTTTCGCTAATGGTGATCGTCCTGCAATCCGAATACGCTGTGGCCAAATCTCGGGCCGACTATAAACGTTGTTATTTTGCTGTACTAGAAAAGCATACTCAACATTTTTACTTACTATTCTTCTAAACTAACACTATTTCCTTTAAGTGTGATGGCAAATGCTCCACAATGACAGCTAAACTCTTGTAATTGACCCTCCGGTGTCTTGATATTCCATACAATTTGGCCAGTCCAGATAGGCTGGGTGGGAACATTGCTTGGTTGAGGCTGCTGCCCTTGTTGGTTTTGTTGGGCCTGCTGATTTTGTGGGGGTTGCTGTTGATTTTTCTGTGGCTGTTGGTTTTGCGGAGGCACCTGCTGCTGCTGCTGCTGCTGAGGCTGCTGAGGCTGTTGTTGGGGTGTCTTTTGTGCATCCTGCTGCTGTTGATTCATGGAACTAACTTGAGCCTGAGCCTGCTGTTGCATCATCTGAAGGTCATTCATCGAAGGTCGTAAGCCGTTTTGATTTCTCTGGGCCAGCTGCGCAGCCAAAATCATACGCTGTTGTGGGGTAAGATTGGCGGGTATCTGCGAATTTGTTAAATTCAGGTTACCAAGGTTGAGCTGTGGCTGTTGGGGCGTGGTTTGTGTATTTTGTAATTGAGGATTGCTCGTTTTTGGCATTTCTGGTGTTGATGTTGGGCGAGGCTGCTGCATAGCGTTGGGTGAAAATGACATGGGTGAAGACGTTGCAACACCAGGATTGGTTGCATTGCTACCACCAGGAATGTTGGCGCGTCTCATTTGATCGCCAAGTTTAAGCAAAGCAGCTTGAACTGTCTGCAGTTGCTGCTGCTGAGATTGATTTAGATTTCCTTGTGCCAAAAGCGTATTTCTTTGTTGGATAAGATAATGCTGTACTTGTATTGGGTTGTTGCCAAGACGACTCAATATAGCTTGGAATTGGCTCATCTGATTTTGTTGGCCCTGTTGGCCCTGTTGGCCCTGTTGGCCTTGTTGTCCCTGTTGGCTTTGCTGGCCTTGTGGGATCTGTTGGGGTTGTCCCTGCTGAGTTTGACCTTGTTGGTTTTGGTTTTGTTGATCGTGCTGCAATTGCTGCTGCTGCTGTTGTTGTTGCTGTTGTTGTTGCTGCTGTTGTTGTATCTGTTGTTGTTGTTGTTGCTGCTGCTGCTGCTGTAGATGTTGCTGTTGCTGTTGCTGTTGTTGTTGCTGTTGTTGTTGCTGTTGCTGTTGCTGTTGCTGGGACTGCTGTTGATTTTGTGAATGATTTTGTTGCTGCTGGTGTTGTTGTTGTTGGAGTTGGAGTTGTTGCTGATGAAGTTGTTGTTGCTGTAGTTGTGCTTGTTGTTGTAACTGCTGTGGGGTTTGTTGCTGTAACTGTTGTGGGGTTTGTTGTGGAGTGAATTGATTTGCCTGCTGCTGCATCATCTGTGGAGTGGGTTGCTGTGTCACATGATGCTGTTGTGGAGTCATATTTTGTTGCTGAGCATTTTGCTGTAGCATTTGCGGTGAAGATTGCTGAGGAACCTGCGACATGTGTGGATGAGCAGGTTGCTGTGATTTGGGTGGAGTTCCAGCTGCTGCAGAGGCTGGAGTGGATGCGTTGACCATTTGTGGGGTAGGAGGTTTGGGTGATAGTTGAATGACTTCTGGTGAATTCTCTGGTTTAGCACCAGCATGATCCTTGTTCGGTGCTGGCTGGTTCTGATTGACTGGAATATTAACACGAGATTCAGCAAACTTATTGGGATCAAATGAAGGTTTAGGCAAACTGATTTGACCAGGAATATTCTCTCTCTTTCTCTTCTTGAGATCAGCAGAGGCTGACTGGGGCGAGGCAATCGATGTTCTTCCAACATTGACAGGGGCGTTTTTATTGGCATCTATTTCATGAATACCCGTTAGCCCATTATACTCTCTTTCCATTTCTCCTTCTCCTCCTCCTCCTCCTCCTCCTCCTATTTTACCAGGTATAGTTGGTGGCGGTGGTGGTGCAACGGGAAGCTTCAAACCAGCCAATTGAACAACATGATGAGGAGCAATTGTGTCAGTCACTTTGTTCAACTCTGTCTTTGCCTCGTTTATTTGAGCGATAGTGGTTTCCAAGTCCTTACAATCCTGTCTTGGAGATATAAGAGACGCTTTTATGTTGCGCTCCTTCATTTCCTTTGCAATATCATCCAATTTCAAGCCATCATACTTTTCGTCCAAATTGCATCTTGTACCAATCTTATGCGGAATACTATTTGACATGATGATGCAATGCTGCACAGGCTCTCTTCCATCCACGCTCTCTTTATATTCATCAAACAACTGCAACAAACAATAATGAGCATCACCGTAATATACAGATTGCTTTGCTTTTTTCTTACCTCCAATGCAGCAACCATACCCTCTTCAATTGCATTCTTGATGATGCCACCATTTTCACATGTAATATTCTTAAATATCTCTAAAAACAAGGCTGGATCAGATGTAAAGTATTTTCTATCCACTGTCACTGCTGAAAATGGTTCATAATCTCCAAATACGACGAGTCCATATTTCAAAACAGGCTATTTTTTTTTTTTACTTGTAACTTTAATAAGCTTAGATCTGATGAATCAAGTTGGATCAACTTACTGTAACCTTTGTTTTCGTTTGCTTGTCGTCGCCGTCAGTGATGATGGGCAAGCGCAATTGTCTATTTTTATTTTATAAAAGGTCGTCTTTATGTTTTTAGTACAGTAAAGAAGACTTGGCAACTATAGCACATACGTAATTATGGGCTCAATGTAGGCTTCGTACAAAACATCAAAATGGGGCTTCATTCTGGCCGAACCATCCACAACAAAGACCACTGCAACCTCTCTTCTTTGATGGTTAGCGATGGGAGGTTGTGGCGAGTGATGTTGTGTTGGTGTGGGAGAAGTGTGTGAAACTGGCGTACCGACGTTGTTGCTTACAGCAGACATGGTTTACGCGTTATAATATAGTAAGAGAGAGTATGTGCGTGTGTGCGCTTTCTTTGTTCTCTTTCTGTATCCACCTATAAAATCAAAAAGAGAGAGAGAAAGAAAATAAGGAAAAAGGAGCCCTTTTTTATATCACGGCGCTCAATAAAAAGACGTCATCAATAAACAAGAAAAAAATGGGGGAAAACAGCAGTTTTAATGCGATCAAAGAACTACCAGAGCTTTTTATTACTATTTTATTATTATTATATTATGATCGATCTCGAGATGATTAAAAGAAGCAGCCTGTCAATATCTGGCAGTGCCGTTCAAGTACAAATGCCGAATGTGTTTACATCGAATGGATATCTGAGAAATCTTGTCCGGACTAACCACTTTGGATTCCTGATTTGCCTTTGGCGCAGGCTTCAGACAGCACTTATTTTCAGTGCATATTTGAACCTTGAATAATTGATGAAACTCAAGGCGCAATGTATTCAGATTTAGATCAGGCAAGAGAATCTCAAACGGATTTATCCACACCGGCACTGCCTTGATAATAGAGAGCTTATTGATCAAGTAGCAGCAATTGTTGATAAATGATATCAGATTACGACTAAACGTACAATTCGAGATGGTGAGCTGCTCTAGTTTGTGCGGAACCGCGGCTAGCTTGCTGGTTTGCTTTGCATCCAGCGTACAATAATCGGTAATCTCGAGTGTATTTAGTAGCGGCAAGCACGACAATAGTTGATCGACATGTAATATCTCATCCAGCATGTCGGTTGTGTAAGAGATGGTCAAATGCACCAATTGGGGAAGGAGTTGGTTCCTTGTAGAGAATGGCTGTTGTTGGCACTGGTATATATTGAGTCGTTTTAGCTTCTGGAAGCGGGTGTGCCATAGTGGATCATCTAGAACCTCATCCAACCGTGTAGAATCATCGTATTGGTTAACCGTCACCTCCTCTAGTTGAATCTGGTTCTGATCCAAGGCTGAGTAGATGGTGGACGTTATTGGTATTTGATTGACATGGAATGACTTGAGTTTACGGTATCCCGACACCAGCTTTAAAAGGCCCTCATGGAATGTGTCTGTAAAGTTAAAGTTGTCTCCAATGAAGATAACCCTCACTTCGGGCAGCTCGCAGTCGATATGTAAGTCCTGCAAATCTGGGTATTTTTCCAGCATGTATTTCAGCCAATAGCTTTCATGGTCACAAAAAGAGCTGGAATCGACAAACTGAAACGACTTTACTTTGGGTGCTGCTTTTAAATCAAACCGAAACTGCCTCGTCTCCTCGTCCAGAACGGGTGCAAAGTCTCTACGCAGCATTGGCAGCAGTCCCGTGTGGCTTAATTTTAGGCTTGTCAGCTCGGGTGTGTTGGCATGAAGTAGCTCCATATCTTCCACTGTCAGACTAACACAGTCCAATTCTATAGTCTCAAGTATGGGCGCATGCTTCAGCGAGTAGAGCAATTCCATCTTTCCGATTTCGTCATGTGGAACAATAAAGCCTACAGTCAGCTGGACAAGTCTTGAAAAGATCGTTGTCTGGAGTATTGGCGCTGTGAAGGAATACGGCGTACGCATGGTGATGCTTTCAAGGCTTTTGCCCCAGCGCATCATGTTTTCATGGTCGTTTATCGTTAATTCAGACAAGAGTGCCTCCTGTTTATCATTCCATTCAAGCTGCTTAAGGTGGGGAAAGTGATCTGCCAAGGTGAATACATCGATTGGAGCGAGTCCGCATTCATTCAAGATCAATGTCTTTACTTGATTTCCGTGCAGTGTCTCCTCTTCAACAAGCTCGATCAAGTCTAAATAGTCTTCTTGCTGGTCCAACACAACATGCTCCAAGAAGCAGCTCTCCCTGATCACCTGAGCCCATCGTCGACAAACTTGGCGACAGGCTACTTTCTGAGGTAAAGTCAAATAGGAAGAGATGTGCACTAGAAGCTCAAGTGGAAGATCTTGTAGCATTCTCACTCTCTCGTTCTCTCGTTCTCCTGAAAACAAAGATGATAAAAATAACAAATAAATATGCTATAAAAAAAGAAAATTTGTAATCAGAGAGTGACGGTCAATCACTGATAAAGAAAAGAAAGAAAAAACTAAGAAAAAACTAAACCCTTCTCTCTCTCTCTCTCTCTCTCTCTCTCTCTGTGTGTGTGTGTGTGTGTGTGTGTGTGTGTGTGTTTGCTTTACTCTATAATAATAATAACTTAAACCATGCTTATATAATTATTGATATTTAATATAGTCTAACTTTTTATTGTTCATATTTTTAAAAGTCGGTTGTACCGTGGTACAATCCCTCTTTTTTTAAAGAAAAAAAAAAGAAAAAAAAATGGTTATTTACAATTTACTTGTTTTTGATCTATTTGGACTTGTTGGCCAACTCCTTTTTATATTCTTGAATCAATTGTTCCTGTACAAACGTCTGGACGGGTTGATGTTCCTTGTATTCCATGGAGAACTCACCCTTACCCTGGGTAGCAGATCTCAATTCAGTAGAGTAACCAAACATATCGTTCAAAGGAACATCGGCAGTGACATTAAAGTAATCTTCCTGGATCTCGGTATCAACAACAGTACCCTTACGCTTGTTAAGACCACCAATAACAGAGCCTTGGAACTCAATAGGAGCGGTAATGGCAACATTCATGATGGGTTCCAAAATAGTGGGCTTAGCCTTGGCAAAGGCCTCGTGGAAGGCATTCTTAGTGGCGATACGGAAAGCCAATTCACTGGAATCAACAGCGTGAGCAGCACCATCTTCCAATACCATACGGATACCATTGACGGGGTGACCAATCAAAGGTCCCTTCTCGAGAGCATCATTGAAACCCTTTTCACAAGCAGGAATAAAGTTGGTAGGAATGTTACCACCAATCACACGGTTTTCAAATGAAATATCCTTGCCAGTTTCCTCATCAGGCTGCATGGGCTCGAGTTGACCAACAACACGACCGAATTGACCAGCACCACCAGATTGCTTCTTGTGGGTATAGTTGAATTTGGCAGGCTGGGTAATGGTTTCGCGGAAAGCAACACGAGGCTTACCGGTCAAACACTCAACATTGTATTCACGCTTCATACGTTCAACATAAATCTGCAAGTGAAGTTCACCCATACCGGAAATAATGGTTTCCTTGGATTCGGAATCAACATGGACACGGAAGGTGGGATCTTCCTTTTGGAAACGATTCAAGGCCTTTGAGAAATTGGGACTTTCCTTACCCTTGGGAGTAAGAGAAAGAGAAATAACAGGTTCGGGAACAAACATAGAGGTCATTGTGTATTGGAGAGTACCATCACTAAAAGTATCACCACTAGCACAGTCAACACCAAACATGGCACCAATTTCACCAGCACCGAGCTCATCAACATCCTCCATATCGGCGGCGTGCATACGAACAAGACGAGGCACCTTGATCTTCTTACCAGTCTTTACATTGGTGATGAATGAACCCTTCTTCAAAGTACCTTGGTAGATACGCATGTATGTCAATTGACCATAGCGACCTTCTTCGAGCTTGAATGCAAGACCGACGAAGGGACTGTTGGAGTAAGGAGCAAGATCAACCTTCTTTTCACCCTGGCTAATGTCCAAAGCAGTGTTGGTGACTTCAGTAGGGTTGGGCAAGTAGTTGACAACGGCGTTCAACAAGGGTTGGATGGCAGTGTTTTTGAAAGCAGAACCCATCAAGACGGGGGTAAACTTCAAATCAATAGTAGAACGACGAATAGCATCAATGAATTGCTGAGTATTGGGGATCTCTTCGCAAAGGTACAAATCAGCAATTTCATCATCAACATTGGCAAGTTGTTCAATTAATTCATGACGTTTCTCGGTAGCAAGTGGCATCAATTCCTCGGGGATATCTCTTTCAACGAGATTCTCGCCACTTTCACCTTCATTATAAAAAGCCTTCCATTGAATAAGATCAACAACACCACGGAACTGATCTTCAGCACCGATGGGAATTTGAACAGCAGCAGCAGTCAACTTGAGCTTTTGGCGAAGTTGATCAATAATACGGAATGGATTGGCACCAGCACGATCCATCTTGTTAATAAACGAAATACGGGGAACATTGTAGCGACGCATCTGACGATCAACAGTGATTGTCTGAGATTGTACACCAGAAACAGAACATAAAATCATAACAGCACCATCCAAAACACGCAAAGCACGCTCTACCTCAATGGTAAAGTCAACGTGACCTAAGATCATGATATTTACATGAATATACTATGTAAACCTATCTGAGTTTATTATTTTGTACTTACCAGGGGTATCAATAATGTTGATATTGTTATCACCCCAGCTAGCATAGGTTGCAGCAGATTGAATAGTAATACCCTTTTCCCTTTCCAAATCCATAGAGTCCATCTTTGCACCAATACCATCACGACCACGAACATCGTGAATTTCCTTGATGCGACCAGTATAATAAAGAATACGTTCTGTACATGTTGTTTTTCCAGAATCGATATGAGCCGAGATACCAATGTTACGAAGTTTGTTGAGACGCTCCTTTTTATATATATATATATAAATCCAATTTCCAAAAGAGAGTGTTGGTATATCATAAAACCCTCATCTTATTGCGCTTACCATATCTTTGGGGTTGGCTTCTGTTGATTGCCAACGACGGTTGATTCCAATAGGTAAAAGTGAAAAGGTACTTTGAGGGGCAGCCTCTACAAAAGAAGAAGCTGCCTTAAAGGCCACCCTTCCTGGATTCACTCCAAGTAAGGATCGTACAAACATTGTACCTTGATAAATAAATATATAAGAGGAAGTTTACACAAAGAAGAAGAAGAAGAAAAAAAAATGGCAGAAAGGAATTGGCTTGTCAAGT
>VCJH01002618.1:480-13059 GCA_024140565.1 Backusella australiensis | reverse complement strand
AAAAAAAAAAAAAAAAAAAAAAAAAAAAAAAAAAAAAAAAAAAAAAAAAAAAGAGAGAGAGAGATAAAGAAAGAGCTGTGGTACTTTCAACACTAAATATCATCCATTACTTTTTTGTGTAGGTACCATTTGTCCAGTGATCTCTACTTTATTTAGTCAACTTCCAATAAAAATAGTGACAAAGTTGGAGTACAACATATAATGATTGGAACATTTCCTAATCCATCATTGTTGTTTTGCAAATGTCAATAATAGTATGACATATATGTTCATAACATACATGTATAAATCACATTTATATGCTGGATTATGTATCAATTTTCATCATTTTGATTACCAGGTAAAATGTCTTTTTTTTTATGAAATAAGATTTATTTCCATAAAAGGTCATCATACTGTATTGCTTAAGGTTTTCTAATATATGTGGACAGTTTAGTATTAACTGTAAAAGAACCCATTCAAATGTGTGAGACCATGACGTTGAGAATGTCGTCGGCTTCTTGTGGAAACAAATAAATGAACTACCCTTTTTAATCCTTTGACATACATTCCATCTGGTTATATAAACGAGTGAAGTATTTAGAATAATGAAATAAATGACTGTTCATTCTTATAATTCTTTTCTATTTTTCCTTGATTACTATGTGTGAAAATAGCCAAGAAGTGTGAGAGGTTACATCTTGGTGCCCGTGCACATACACATTGGTAAAATAGAAGTGACTAGAACAATCACCTTATCAGTAGATTGACATTGCTTTCCTTCTTTTATATATTCACTTTATGTTTATTTTATATAAATAAATGAAGGAAGTAACGTTTGCATTTAAATTTATTATGGTTCTGATATCAACAACAATTAAACATAGTCAGAAAAAGATGTTTGTGATACTCTATTTTTATTGTTTTGTTTTTTTTTATCTCTTTTTCACAAGATACTTCAAACACAATTCTTCTTAGTACATACACTATGACAGATATTATTATAGTAAAAAAGGCCATAATAAATGATTTTAGATTTTATGATACTCTGCTTATTAATGGCCAGAATAAATAAACGATAGGAATACTCTTCATAGAAAAGGCATTCATTACGACGTCGCTTGGCTTGATGCAGAAAAATTACCCAAACAAAGTACAAAAGAGATGAGTGTAGATCAAAAAGCCAAACGTGATTGATAGTAATCTATTACACGATTTTGATTTCTCAATCAAATAGTTGTAACACATATAATGACAAGAAAGATAGAACATTACCCCAGTCGTATTCGTGTTCCTATCGTTTAGAGTTCTATCTTCTTCTCCAAATATATTAGTAAATCGCTTGTTCTTTCGTATTCTTTTAATACAAACACATGTTTTGATACTCTTTTAGCCCTCAACATATTGGCGATAAGCTTTTTTAGCAGAAGAAGAAATAACCCCATCATCTTTAGTGCGTCTCTCACAATCTCTTTTTTTGGAATACTTTATTTTTGTAAGCACATTTATCCTTCCCTTTTACCAAACCACTGGACTTGTATATATAGATCCTCATCTATTTAAAAACCAATAGATATGTATATAAAGCTAATTTAATCACCTTTACTACTCGCAATTTGAGCGAAATGATCCTAAAATCAATTTATCGAATAGCAGCTCTTCAAACTATCATGAGATAATAAGATTTAAAACGATAGGCTAAAAAAAATCTAGATTGATTCCCTTCATCTCTTTATTTTCTCATTGTTAATACATTTATGAACGCTTTTGTAGACATTACAATTCTATAAAGGCATGTAGTAATGAAAAAAGTAGCTTCCTAAACGGATATTATTGCTGACATTATGATAAAGGATAAATATGGAAACTGACACTTCAAGCCACTTATACTCACATATTTATTTTGGCTTGAGAAAGTTTTAGTCCCCACGGACATGGTTGCTACCGTGCATATATATACATGTTGATATGAAAAAAGATCAAAAATAAATAAATGATGTTGATAAAGAAAATAGGTTAAAGATACCAGTATTTCTGATTTAATGATATTAGAGATAGTATTTCCCTTGAATTGAAAAACTGGAACTGCTCCAAAAAAAACACACACATTTTCTAAACATGATTTCATAAGCTTTGCGAATGTTAACTGTCATTTCAAACTAAAATCCCCATAATCGTTTCTATTTTAAAAAAAATGGGAATTTATGCATTAATATAACTGGTGAAACCAATTCTTCTTCTTTTGTGTAATTGTGTGATTGATAGTGACAGTAGCGACTAAATTAGTTTCTATCTGTCTTTGTACAAAATCATCATTCATGTATTAAAATGAATCTGTGAGGTGATATGAAGCTGTTAAACAATTGGATAGATTTTCTAAGATTTTTTCGGTTTTAGCAATAACCTGAATTGGCTCACAGGTTAGTGAATGCTATTTTCACTAAGTAACCAAATTGCAGCTTTTTTTTTTTTTCTAAAAGAAACTTCGACAAATGAGCCGATCGATTTCAAGGATAGAGCACTAACTTTAACCAGGTACATCACGTTTGTAGTGCTATCTAAAATTACCACCCCTTCTATTTGTTCTGCAGGTAATACAGCGAATTTTGTCAGACTAAATGTATATATTTCAGGCCAATAACTGCCATTCGATATAAAAACCAAAACAAAGTCTAAACCATCTGCTACTGTTTATTATTCTCTAACTGGTTAATTTGGTCAGATTATGGGAATTAGGATGAAAAATACATGACACAACTTAGAATCAGTACTAGAGAATGAACTTTATAGGGAAAATATTTTTTGTCCTAGAGATATTTTAGCGACTTATCCTAGAGTATTACAGTGATTGTCCTGGAAAAAAAAAAGTAAACAATAGTAATTTGTCCTAGTTTTTGAGCCCTTTTCTAGGACAAAAAAAATTGTTTTCCCTTTTTTCCCATAGTCGATGTATGAAACCTTCATGTATTCTTTGGATAATTTAACCTCACGCATTTTCAAGCAGTCGGTAAATTGATACTGTAAGCACAGAATCCGGCGCTTAAGTCAATAGGTTTTCTCTCTCCCTCTCTCTCTCTCTCTTGCATTGATGACTCTATTGAATAACCGTCCCTTAGTGACTGCTAATAGCCAAAAAAGGATAATTAAAAAAAGTGCACTGTTCGTGATTTTTCCTGACAAACTTCTTTTATTGAAACTAAGAATCAAAACTGCGGCAGATTTCATAATGGAAGAAGATCTTGAATACTCATCACAGATTGAGGAAGAAGAAGATATTTTTTTTGATGACGACTCAGTAGCAGTTGAAGATAGAGAAATACAACAGCTAACAGGGTCAAATAATAATGATAACAACAACAATAACGATGATTCTTTTCGTAACCTATTAGCTGGACCTTCAACCAATAAAGTAAATAAATAAAAACGAGAGAAATCCACTAAAGTCTATATTAAAGTGGTTTATTTTAGGCTGGTATGGTTTCGGTAGATAAAGACAAAGTGAATCGTATCATTTATGAAGCATCCAAAGTAAATAAATAATAAAAAATAGAAGCTCAGTTTCGAAATTTTAAAGAAAAATGTTTTAGGGTTCTGCTTTTTTTGAAAGAGAGAAAAAACGAGATGAAGCAGTAACAAAAAAGATCCAGGCTATTCTTAATAAATATGAATTGATATGTAACCAGGATCTGACATTTGAAAGAAAAATTGCGGATAAAATGGTAAACTGTGCTAAAACAATTGAAACGATACCAGCTATTAATTATAACTAGATAAACGACTTGGAGAAAACTCGTGACTTGACACAATGTATCTGTCATATTGATATGGATGCATTCTATGCTTCTGTTGAAGAATTAGAAAGACCTGAATTAAAAACAAAGCCGATGGCTGTGGGAGGACATGCCATGCTGTGTACAAGTAATTATGAGGCCAGGAAGTATGGTGTTCGAAGTGCTCTTCCCGGGTTTATTGCGCTGAAACTCTGTCCCCAGCTCGAGATTATTCCGCTACATTTTGATAAGTATCGTGCTGCTTCTGAAAAAGTCAGAGCTGTATTCGCAAAATATGACCCGGATTTCTTGCCCATGAGCTTGGATGAAGTATGATAAATTTTGAAATATAAATATAGACTATTGTTGTCAACTAACTCTAAATATGTTAGGCATATCTCAATTTAACTAATGTAATGTAATCACAATATATATATACATCTACTGTCATGTTCATATTTTTTATTTTTAACATAACTTTATAGTATCTACAACACACTGATATGACCCCATCTGAATTGGTGCAGCAAATTCGAAGTGAAATTTTTGAAAGTACACAGCTAACGGCAAGCGCAGGTAATTTAAAGATAAGCAAATTATTATGAATGTTTTGTAGTTCTAACAACCATATTATTACTGTTAAATAATGGTGAACTTCAGGCATTGCATGTAACAAAACATTATCTAAAGTCTGTAGTGATATTGATAAACCCAATGGACAATATTTTTTGCCAATAGACCGTGCACATATAATGGAATTTGTAAAGGATCTGAAGATCAGACAAATACCAGGTGTCGGTCGTGTAACAGAAAGAGTATTGCAATCACTTGGCGTAGATAAATGTAGTGATATATATACACATAGGGCAGTACTCTATAAACTTCTAAGCCCTATCAGTTTTCAATTCATGTTGCGAAGCTATTTGGGTATAGGACACACTGCTTTTAATTCTGAAACAGCAAGGAAGAGTATGAGCGTTGAAAGGTAAATGTTTCTTTTTCAGAAAAAAAATACACGCATAACTATAAACAATCATTATCATACATGCCATATTTCAAAAGTAGAAAAAAGAAAATATATTGATGGAAGTACTAAATAATAAATTACATAAATAAATTTAAAAAATGATAAAAATATGGATATAGGACTTTCTCTTCCATGTCTGAGCTCAATGAACTTTTTTCAAAACTGAGAGAATTAGCTGAGCTATTAGAAAAAGACCTTAAACAAGAAAATCTAATGGTATAAAATATACTTACTATCGCATTTTTAAAGCTGTAGTGTTCTTGATTAATTAACTTTCTATTCCTCCAGGGAAGAAATATTGGAATCAAATTAAAGCATACTTCATTCGAACTAAGAGTAAGATCAAAGACTGTGCCTTCTGCTATATGGACAGCTCGTGATATTGAACGGTTTGCCAAAGAGGTAAAGACATAAGCAAAGTAGATTGTTATTTTTTTTTCATAAATAAAAATAGAGAAAAAAACTAACTCGATTCGTTGTTTTGTATCAAAAAAGCTTTTAAAGAGAGAGCTACCAGTCAAGATAAGATTAATGGGAATTCGTATGTCTTCATTAGAACCTAGAAGAAGCGAAGAGGAAAGTGTAACAAAGGTATGGTTTTTCATTATATACCTTGACATGAGTTTATATTAATTTTGTTGTTCAAAAACTAGTATTTCTCTAAAGTTTCCTCTTCTAGTAATAAGGATAGCGCTCCCCCATTAGTACCATTACCATCAGAGTCTAACAATAACCACCACCTTATACCCTCTGACAATGTTATCAACGATGATGGCAATAATTCTGCTGTTCCATTTTCACCTCCTCATTCGTCTCTTATTGATGAAAACCCAATACTTACATGTCCTATTTGTAATTGCCATTTACAAATGGATAATACCTCCTTCAATTACCATGTGGACATATGTCTAAATAAGGTTGAAGTAAAATCGATCCTAAAAACTCAAATGGGAGACGAGCGAACAACAGACAGTTTACCACAAGCAAAAATACCAACAAAACCGTCATCATCACGAGTAAAAAAGAAAGGAAAAAGGTAGGTGACATGTATTTATTATTGTGTAATGGAATCTACGAAATGATTATTAATACATAACATAATGATAGACACCTGTCAAAGTTAAACGGCAAGTCTCTTTTAGACTACTTTGCAGAACAGTAGCTCTATCTTTAATAAACGTATATCCTCTTCTCTTCTTTAAATTACGCTACTACCAACCCAATATATTCATGATTATATCTAATAATGTAAACTTTTTATTTATGACCCAGTACCCGGCCATTACGTAATAATTTTTAATACACAAACTGATAAAAAAGCATGAAGATGGGAATGAATTGTTCTTCTCCTTTGTTTAGTCTATAAAATAAAATAAATTGATACTGGTTTGTTTTGTTTTATTTTATATTTGTTACTACTGTTAAAGACTCACACTTAACATAAGTGCAATTAATATTTTATAAAAGGTGCGCTCGTTCAAAAGTGCTGACAAGAATAAGGAAATGAGGTTTCAGAAGTACTTTGATCTACCTACCCCCTGGATAGGGGCACTGATTTTACCAACGAAAGATTATAAAACTAAATAAACTTTATAGTTTATTTATCACTTCACTTGAATTCTTTAGCATCATTGAAAAAAAAAAGAAGTATTTTGGATGTATAAAGATCACAAACCCCTTTTTTTATATTTTTAAAGGTACAGTAACCCATTTTATATTAGAAGAAAGAGCTACGATAGGGGGCGGGAAAACAACAGGTTGTTTCAACGACAATTGAACTGGCTTTTTTTTTTTACCCCAGAACAGTAAGAGAACAGTACGAGCGAGCCCACAAGAATACATTTCATACAGCAAAGAATATCTCCGAAAGGCTATCGGGAAAACACAGGCAAAGCATAGGAACCGTCACGATGTTCAAAAAATGGCATTTATTTGAATCAAGACAAAATATATATAAATTAAATCATTGTCAAGATGGTTTCTCATTTTGTTTTTATATTTGCTCAATAATGACACAATCCAAACCTGTTCTTATTTTCATCCTTTTGGGCACTGCCGGTTGTGGTAAATCTAGTGTTGCTGAAGAGATGCAAAAAATCCTGAATTGCTCTTATGTTGAAGGTGACTCTTTTCATCCTAAATCAAATGTTGATAAAATGGCTTCAGGTATAATATTCATTAACAATAATATTGAAACTGGAGAATAAAGGAGGAAAGAGAGGAGACTCGAAACCATAGTTACGGTTCTCCAGCAGAAATGCGGTGGCAATAATAAAATGAAAATTAATTTATGTATACTTTTAAAAGGGCATCCTTTGGATGATGACGACCGTTGGCCTTGGCTCCGTAATATCCGTGATCACATTGTTAAGCAAGCCAATCCAGTAAAGAATCTGGATGTGAATTCTCCTAGCCGTGTTGTTATTGTCACTTGCTCTTCTCTCAAAAGAGTATATCGTGATATATTAAGAGATATTCCTACTAATCTTGGTCTTGTCACATTTGTCTACTTGAAGGGTACTCATGAACTATTACTGAAAAGGATAAAAAACCGCACTGGTCACTTTATGCCCCCTTCTATGCTTCACCCACAATTGGATACGCTTGAAGAACCTGATGAAAAGTCTGAAAACGTCATCATTGCCACAATCATACCCCCTCCCGATGTTGAAGCAAGGGATATTGTAGAAGTTGCCACTAAGAGAGGTCTTTTACCTAATGCTTAAAAAAGTGTATATTCTTTTCTCTATAATTCTCTGCGATACCTAGTATTTCACTTTTTGATACTATGTTACGTGTATAAGTTTTGTCAAAAATAAATAAAAAATAAAAAATAAAAAATAAAAAAGGGGCTTACTTTTCCTTTCTCTTTCGTTATTCCTCCCAAATTTTATTTGCACTCTAACATCTTTTTTTCTGAGATTATATAAGAACGGCAAACTGGATTCAATTTTAAAGTTTTTCAAATGTTTAACGTGCCACTTTTATTAAAACTTGGTCTATGGCTTTGTTCCAGTTTTTTTTTCTTTTTTTTTTTAAAAAAAAACAGTAGAGAATGAGAAACGATTGATACTTTTTCTGCTTTTTTTTAGTGGGAGAAAGGATAAAAATAGAAATAAAAAGGAAACCTCAGAGTTAACTTTGGCTACTTAATTTTTGAGATGAATCGCATTCAATGCATTTATAATAATAAAGCTGTTTTGAAGTGCTCTTTTTATATTTAACTGTAAAAGTTACTTTTTTTCACCATTTTTAGAAACCGAATTTGAAGTATTGACTTCGTTTTTTTTATTTATTAGAACTATCGCCAAGCCTGGTTACTTGTTTTTGTATTAAAATAGGAGTACCTGGGAAAGCGTAAACAAGTTTTTCCCCTTTTATTTTTATGTTTTGATTCTGTGTGTACAGTGTTACTTGCTAGATTAAATTAAAAGATTTTGAATATTGAAATAATCTGTTATAACTTGACATTAGAATTTAAATAAAATAAATGAAGAGTGTATGTATTTTTAGAAAGGGAGAGGTGGAATTAGAGCACTAATAGTATTTGGCTTATGATTGTTGCACTGTATTTGTTAACATCTCTGCAGGATATGTGACTATTAAGACACATTTTTCCCTCTAAAACAGAAGTCTATGCATGCATCAATATATATAGATATTCCATCAAGGGAAAATAAGATAAATATATATACATTTAAGCACGCACGCACACACACATGTATTTTTTGAAAAATAGAAAATAAAAAATCTATTTTGTTTGGGTTTTCCGAAAGAGGAGGAGAAGACGGGGTATATTACATGATATTTTTAGTGGCTATATCATTTTTAAAATTCGAGGGCAACTATAAATACAACTCAAAAACAACTATCGAATCAAGGTTTTTCCAACTTCCATTATTACATACTGTGTATTATATTATCTTTTCATTTCTTTACTTTTTTCTAAAACGACAGCATCAATAGAAAATACATAAACCCAAAATGACATTAGATTGTAGACGCCGTAAATCTTCGCCTGAATTTACTGTTCCAATGTCAATTCAGTCAGATACAAACACCAAATCATCAGAAGTACGATTTATTATTTTTATATGATAAAAAAAATCAAATAAACTCAAAATTAACATAATCATGTTCAATTTATATTAATGATACGTTATTTACACTTTTTTCTAAAAAAATAAAGAAACAGGATAAAGAAACACTAAAATGGATGAAATCTCAAAAGGAAGCATTAGATAAAATATTTAATAGACAAGTAGCAGAAAGACTATTAGTAAGTATATACATAAAGGAGATGAAACCTATAAACTTTGCTGACCCTTTTTTTTCCTCTTTGTCTACTTCTTCCTCCTCTTCTTTTTTATTTCAACTTTCCTTCCTTTACCTTTCCTTTACCTTTCCTTTCATTTAATTGTTTATAAACAAACTTGATACATTCATTCACTTTTATCACTCACTAAAAGACTTCAAAAACACCATCTCATACATCAATACCCCAATTTCTTCGATCCTTTTCGTCCCGACCAAATATCAGTAGCGTTCAATCATCATCATCATTATCTCTACCACCACCTCCACCATTATCACAAACAACTTCAAGCTCATCTAGCTATTTTACACTTACTCCCTACTCATCCAGTCCAATAACACTTCCAGCTCCTCCTATTTTAAATTCGAGCTCTGTTGCCAGTTTAAAAAAGAAAAAAAGACTATTACGTGCGTCCATTGCAAGCTCTTCTGGATCCAGCATATTTGACTATCCTATTACACCACCTATATCCACTGAAACAAAGACAATGTTATGGGAACCTGAATACCGAAAAAGCACTTGCTCGGATATCGAACTTGCCACCGAAATTGGCCAGGGTTTATTGACCGAAGTCCGCAAAATGCAAGCAGCACTTCAAGAGAAACAGGAAACGCTAGCTTGCCTAGAATTTGAAAGGTCTGAAAATCAGCAACTTATTGATGAGCTATCAAAACAACTTCGCTTTAAAAATGAAGCAGAAGGTAATGTAGAAAACCATATCACTGACACTACCTAAAAGATATTAACATCTCTTCTTCAATCAAATCGTCATATAATTTAGATAAATTGAAAGAAGATATCTGGAACTTGGAATTGACAAACCAAGACCTATCACATCAAATTATTAAACTGTCTCAAACAATTACAAAACTACAACTCGATAAAACAAAGTTTCGCAGAGAAAATAGCGTAATTCAACAAGAATTAGAAAATTTAAAAACTTCACAAGAAAATTTCAAGGAAAATCTGCAAAAATCACAGCAAGAGCACGAGGAGGCCCTCGCGAAGTTAAAGAAACGACTTGAACATATACAGCAAGAAAAGGAAAAAATTAATACTCAATTAAAACAGCATATAAAAGAATCTTCAGTCAAAACCGAGCAAGAAGCTTCGATTGAGTTGATTAAAAAGGAAGTCATTGTTTCTAGCGAAGAAATTAGCAGCCTTCGGTTTTCACTCGAGCAGGCTCATAAAGTGATCAAGGGACTCCAGGCAGCATTAGATGAAGAAAAGATGAAAAAAGATGAAATTGAAAAGCTTCTTTATGAATCCCAGGAGACTATTGAAGAGATACAACATTGTACCACTCCTATGGACAGCAATATAGGTAGTCCTCACTGGCCACTTGATGTTTCAACCGTGCGAGATGATACTAATATCAGTAGCCAGTCATCCCTGAGTCAACCTCTAATTCCTGACGATGATAACAGTAGCAGCACAAGTCATTCGAACACAGCTTCTTCTTGGAAAACCGATCGCCGCCCAACACTAAATGACGAAATTTTAAATGTTGAAAATGCACGCCTCCTCGAAAACTCCAAGAGATGTGTCAAACAAAACAATTTAAACCATTACGGTTCTTTTTATAAGGAAAACACCCACCGTAATAGTGAAGAAGGAGAATTCAAAAAAATCACAAATGAAAAAGAGGAGAATTTAAATAATACAGATAGCATTTGTAACATAGAAGAAAATCCAAACCATCCATTTTCAAATGTCAATGAAAATGATTTTAATAAGGTGGATTTACCTGCAATAATGCAGACAATGATCGGCGAATGGTTATATAAATATGTCAGAAATAGAGTTGGTCAGGGCATTTCTGCTAACTATCACCGCAGATTCTTTTGGTTACATCCTTATACAAGAATACTTTATTGGTGCACACAGGAACCAGGAACAGAAGGAGAATGGAAAGCAAAAAGTGGTAAATGATTCAAATATATGATTTTTCTTTTATTCTAAAGTATTCTTCTATTAGCTTCTATTTTGTCTTACCATGTCGAAAAAAACCAAAATGGTGAACTACCAGCCATTATTATCAAGACTACAAATCGTGATATTAAAATAAAATGCACCAATAGACGTTCTCACAAAATATGGGTTCAGGTAAAGTAGAGAAGAACTCCTTCTTTTATTAAAAAAATGTCCTCCTTTAACACCATCTATTTTTCTTTTTTAAACAATAGTCCCTTGAGTGCCTTTTAAAAGAAAAGACTCCTAAAGGTAATACAGCAAACAATCGCCTATCACTTTTACTTGAAACTGCTCCGCCTGCCACCGTAAAAGGTTCAATATCAAAACAAAAATGGAGATTCTCCATGCTATCTCAAACAACAACAGATGATTCTTCTCGATTCACCTCTTTTGGTTTCTCTACGCTCAAAAAGAGGTCGATTATATCCTAAAAAACACATTGAAATATTGGGATTTTCTTTCCTTCTTGTTTTTTGTCACTTTTAATTCTTTAATCAGATAACTAAAGTCAGTGTGCTATTAGTTTCTATGATTACTTTAATTCCTACATAAAAGAACCAAAATGTATATTATAATTATATATATATCTACTTAAAAAACGAAAGAAAGAATAAATAACGAGAAAAAATTCCATTTTAAATGTCATCTTCATTTTCAATATATATCAACCTATTTTATTAATATGCAGTTAGACGGGCAGTAAAATTCATTCTTTTCTCACATAAGGTATAAAAAAAAAAGTCAGTTTTATATATAAAGCATTATAAATAATTTTTATTACCTTCAAACCCTTTAATCCTCGAGGAACCGTACCAACCAGCAGTGAAAAAAAATATGCAAGTAATTACCGTTGTAGCTGATCAGTACTCTATTTTGTTACGATACTTTCTCCAAAAAATTGTAGTAATGAATGGACTGGATACTCCCCTCTACTTGAATTATAATATTTTCTTTGAAATTTTATTTAGTGGAAAGATATTGACAAGTTAGTTTGATAAATTTATGTTTGTCGCAAGTACTGGTTTTTCAGTAAGAATTTGCAAAAGTGGCAAACCAACTAGCCAAAAGTGGAATTAGATTTCGTCAAAGTGGCAAAGTAATTGGTTCATTTAGGAAGAATTTTAGTCAATTTCGTGCAACAATATTGGTGTTGGATGAACTATTAAATTGGTGTATAATAAGGTCAGTACAATGCTCATCCATTTCAGTTTAAATAATTTTATACTCACATTAAAGAGGCAAAGGTAGAATGATTTGTTCAAAAAGGACACTGACCGTTAGCATCTACACGTATTTCTTTATCATTTTCCTAAATATATCATCACTTACCACTATGGGTGGGGGAAACAAGTTAGTAATCAAGGCCAATACACTTTTAATTCCTTAAAACTCACCCAGGATGTCATTTCAGAGAACCAAGTATTGCTAGCAAATACCTGGCATCGTCAGTTGCTTCCCCGTATGGTTTAAATAAGAGTAAGTTTGAATATCGTCTCAAAAGATAAAATAAT
>VCJH01002616.1:15541-28093 GCA_024140565.1 Backusella australiensis | reverse complement strand
TTTTTTTTTTTTTTTTTTTATAAAAAAGGAAAAACCCACTTTTTTCATCTTCTGTTGTTTATATATTTACAAATATAATTCCTGCATGTCCTCAGCTGATACCTGGTTATCCGGTATTCTGGCAGTGGTGAGCAGCATCAGCTCAATTGTACTCTCGATCCAACGAGGTGTCCCGCACACAGACACACAGCGAGACCCTACAGACCAGTTTGCAGACACTCAGCGATTGACCCGTATCACATACTCAACTCTCATACTCACCGGCCTTCATCTCATTCACGCATTTCAACATGACCAATTGTTGTTGTCGGCATGTGTCGTCGTCTCATGGCTTTATGCACTGGCACTCGCACTCATGTCAAGACAACTGCCCGACCCTTGGGGCTGGAAACTCAATGTACACCTGTTTGTGTTTTACCTCGTTGCCCTTGTGGTGGCACTTTACTCGGCGTTCCAGCAGATCGTTGTGGCGCACCCCACCATGCCTTGGCTCCATGCATTGCCCTATGTTTTGGAGGTTGTTCTGACAATGGATCTTGTGTATGTGACCGGCACTGTCAAACAGGGTGCACGCTACCTGGACGATCAGCATGGTCGCATCGTGTGCAGTGAGAATGTCAGTTCCATATGGGGCACCCTCTTCTTTAGCTGGGCGACACCCATTTTCACCGAGATTGCGAAAAAGAGAGGGGATTTTACTGATGCGGATCTGCCCATCTTGCCCGTGCCCTATCGAGCCAGCCACATCTTTTATCGCTTCTGTGTGCGCCAATTCGACAAGCAATCCCTATTTCGTCGTTTGCTGGTTGCCAACCGTAAGAGTATAATGATGCAGGTGGTATTGGCCGTCTTTGCATCCATGCTGTACTACCTACCAACATTTCTGATGAACCGTATGCTTCAATTCTTGCAGGATATCTCCGAGGGCAGCACAGAGGAGCATGTTGTGATGAAGGGTGCGCTTTTGGTGCTCGGTATGGGGCTTTCGATTGTGATGATGGGCATCGTCAATTCACAACTCTGGTATTACGGTAAGATTGAATAATAGCTCATATATAGACGATCACTAAATAGACTATTAGCATCCTGTTCTCTTCAAACCCAAATCCGTACCATGCTCAGTGTCGAAATCTACCGCAAATCGCTGCGCCGCCGCGACCTCTCAGAAAAGGATACCACCACCGGCGCCATTGTTAATCTGATGAGCACAGACGCCACCCGTCTCTCCGAGTTTGGCTCGCTGTGGTTCTCTGCGATTGGCGCACCCGTTGAACTGGCCATCGGCATCTATTTCCTGTACCAGCTTATTGGCATGGCATGCTTCTTGGGACTGCTTGTTATGGTCATTGTGCTTCCCATTAACCATTTCAATTCAAAGATCTTTGCAAAGACCCAGGATCGGCTCATGCAGGCGCGCGACAAGCGTGTGTCGTTGATGAACGAGGTGCTCCAAGGTATCCGCCAAATCAAGTTTTTTGCGTGGGAGAAGAAATGGGAGGAGCGTATCATGAACGCAAGAGGTGTCGAATTGAAGCATTTGGGTGTGACGTATATTAATGGTGTCTTCTTTTCACTTGTTTGGCAAGGGTAAGCCCATCCTATTTTTATTTAAACATTCAACTAATCTCTCTCTCTAGTGCACCCATTCTCGTCACTTTGGTATGCTTTTATTCATTCACAAAAATCCAAGGCAATCAGCTCACAGCTCCCATTGCATTTACCGTCATTGGTATCTTTGCAGAACTTCGTTATGCACTCAACGCTCTGCCTGAGACATTCATCCAAGGTATCCAGGCTTACAACAGTTTAAAACGTATTGAACGATTCCTGGAAGAGGAGGAAATTCAACAGCCAGAGCCCGATAACCTCAAGGAGGTGGGTTTCTCCAAGGCCACCCTGGGTTGGTCCCAGAACGGTGATGGGTTTATCCTCAAGGACATTGATGCAACCTTCCCCCGTAACCAACTTTCGTTGATCAGCGGTGCCACCGGTTCCGGCAAGACGCTGATGCTCCTGGGTCTTCTCGGTGAGGCATGTGTGCTCCAAGGTCAGGCTAACTGTCCCCGTGTACCCGTTGCCGATACCCTCTCACACCAAAAGATGCCCCAGGGAGATTG
Organism: Backusella australiensis; assembly: GCA_024140565.1. Taxonomy (NCBI): domain Eukaryota; kingdom Fungi; phylum Mucoromycota; class Mucoromycetes; order Mucorales; family Backusellaceae; genus Backusella; species Backusella australiensis. The sequence goes on along the minus strand of VCJH01002616.1, from coordinate 25,976 downwards.
GATCCTCGAACGTTCATTGGCCTATGTCTCACAAGCACCTTGGTTACAGAACGCCTCCATCCGTGACAACATCCTGTTTGGTCTACCCTACATCGCCGATCGTTACCGTGCCACACTCACCGCGTGTGCCCTCGACAAGGATATGGCCATCCTGGAGGATGGCGATCAGACCGAGATTGGAGAAAAGGGAATTACCCTCTCGGGCGGTCAAAAGGCCCGTGTGGCACTTGCCAGAGCCGTCTATTCTCGTGCGGGTATCGTCCTAATGGATGATTGTTTGTCTGCTGTGGATGCACATACCGCCAAACACCTGTATACGCAGTGCCTGATGGGACCATTGATGGTCAACCGTACCCGTATCCTGGTGACACATCATGTAAAACTGTGTCTGGGTAGCTGTGCTTATCTGATTCATATTAAGGATGGAAGGGCCGAGTTTGTAGGCTCGCCGATGAAATTGAGACAGACGGGTCATTTGGATGAGGTGCTTGCCGAGGATCAAGATGATGATAGTGATGTAGAAGAAGAGGAGCTTACTATTGAACAACAGGAAAACAGTGATATACCCGTTGAAGATACTTTAAAGGATGAAAAGAAACCTCGTGCTTTGATTGCCCAAGAGACCCGTGCCACTGGCAGTATCAAGTTTTCGCTTTACAAGGTTTATTTTAGTTTGGTGGGTAACCGCTTTTATTGGTTGATTATGGCACTGCTTATCTTTGGATCGAGAAGTCTTGAGATTGGTGAAAGTTGGTGGATCAAGAAATGGGCCGAGTCTTATAATGCCAATGCTACATCAGTAGCAGCAGAGGTTATCACTACTTATTCGCAGCCTAAATTCTTTGTATTGGAATCCAATCACAATACATCAATGAATACTTTTTCCAACGATCAGCATGTTTTTAACAGCCCCTCTACAGGCGACAAACTCAACTACTACCTTGGTATCTACTGCTTGATCGCCGTTACCAATGTCCTTGTTGGGTGCTCACGCTATGCCTTCATCTATTATGGCTCCCTCCGTGCAAACCGTCAACTTTACGCCTCACTCCTGCAACGCGTGCTGCGCGCACCCCTACGTTTCTTCGATACCACACCCATGGGCCGTATCCTCAACCGTTTCAGTAAAGACTTTGAATCCATTGACTCACACGTGCCCACCGAACTCATCTGTTTCATCATCCAATGGTTCACCATTGCCACCACCGCCATCACCATCTGTGTCGTCATCCCCGCTTTGATCGTACCCATCGTCCTCGTCGGTGTGCTCAACATTTATATCGGTCTGCGTTACGTCAATAGCTCTCGTGAGCTCAAGCGTCTCGAGTCGGTTACCCGGTCGCCCGTCTTCTCATGCTTTACCGAGACGGTGGCGGGTGTCGCCACCATCCGTGCGTACGGTGCCACACAGCAGTTTCTGCAGGTGATGGTGGACCATGTCGATGCCAATATGCGTCCCTTTATGCTGACATGGTTGTGTAACCGTTGGGTGTCTGTGCGTTACGCTGTTACCTCCGCCTGTGTCAACCTGTTTGCGTTTGCGGTGGTGTTTGCTAACCGTGAAACCCTGGATGTCCCCCTCGCTGGCTTTGGGCTTAGTTTTGTCATCATGTTTAGTGATAATATGTTTTGGGGGGTCAGACAGTATACCGGTGTGGAGATGGCGTTCAATTCTGTGGAGCGGGTCGTTGAGTTTACTGAGATGGAACAGGAACCTCCGGCGGTTACGGAGACAAGACCACCACCAAAGGTAAAAAGGAAAAAATGATATGAGAGGAGGTGGAAATTCCATGCTAATATTTTGGGGATAGTGGCCTAGCGAAGGTAAAATCAGAGTAAAAGATCTTGAGGTACGCTACGCCCCCGATTTAGAACCTGTGCTTCGTGGCATCTCGTTTGATGTCAAGGCACAAGAAAAGGTGGGTGTCGTGGGTCGTACAGGCAGTGGCAAGTCCACATTGGCGCTTTCATTCTTCCGCTTTGTGGAGGCATCGGCTGGTTCGATTTCTATTGATAATATTAATATTCATGATATTGGAACGGAAGACTTGAGATCCAATCTGACGATTATTCCACAAGGTAAAAAGCATCTACTCATAAAGGGATTATATATGTACTAACTAGGATTACTCTTTTTAGATCCTACTTTATTCTCAGGCACACTTCGTTCAAACATGGACCCATTTGATGAATTCAGTGATGCCGATATCTTCCTTGCATTACGTCGTGTCCATTTAATCGGTGAAGATACGGACAGTATAAATGACAATGTTTTCAAAAGCCTTGATAGCACTGTTAGCGAGGGTGGTAAAAACTTTAGTCAGGGTCAACGCCAGTTACTTTGTTTGGCACGTGCGCTTTTGAAACGTAGTCAAGTTGTATTTATGGATGAAGCAACCGCTTCTGTTGTAAGTTGGAGGATATCACACTATGAATATGTAAACTAAGTGCTTTTCTATAGGATTTCGAAACAGATAAAGCCATTCAAAAGACCATCTCCACTGAATTCAAGGACTCGAGCATCATTTGTATCGCACATCGTCTTTTAACCATCATTGAATATGATCGAATCTTGGTATTGGATCATGGTCGCATTGTTGAATATGAAAAGTAAGTTTTTAATATGGGATTCTAGAAACTTATAACTCATTTTTTCATATAGTCCTTTAACATTATTAAGAAATACACAATCTACATTTTATCAAATGTGTCAAAAGTCTGGTGAATTTGACACTCTATTAGAAGTTGCAAAGGCAAAGCATAATCTTATTGACACTGAATTTTAAAAAGAATAAATAATAATAAAAAAATGTCAAAAGAGACTCGATATAACAGTTTTTATTTATCATGTTCTAAAAAAAACCCTCATTGCTATAAATAATTCACACACTCTCGCTCTCTCTCTCTCGCTCTCTCTCTCTCTCTCTCTCTCGCCTTATGATTTTCTTTTTATTTAGTAACAATGAAAATAAGTTAACACTTTGCTATTTATATACAACATCACTGTTTTTTAAGATTAGCACTTTCTTCATCATCACTATCACAATAAATATCGTTATTATCATCTTTGGGTGAATCATAGTTAATATCATTGTTATTGTCATCACTACTGTCGATTTCTGAATCATAATTGATATCATTTTCATTTTCATTATCACTGTTTGCTGAGTCATAGTTTATATCATTATCATTGTCATTGTTTTGTGAGTCGTAGTTGATCTTATTACTATTTTTGCTTTCTGGTGGATAGTAGTTGATATCATTATTATTGCCCCTGTCTGGTGAATCGTAGTTGAAATCATTGTTAGTGTTTTCTTTTAGCTGCAATTCCAGCTTGGCCAGTCTTTCTCTCAGTTTCTTGTTCTCTTCATCTTTCTGCGCCTTTTCTTGTTGAAGATTTGCAATGGTAGACTTATTCGCACTCTCCATTAAACCAATTTTCAATTGGAAATCTCCTCGCAAATTCTTCATTTCATCATTAATTAACTTTTTAACGTGATCATCATTGCTGTTTGTTGAAGTTGAAGCTTGATTTTGCTCACTTTTAACAACACTGTCTGAACTGTCCACTTTGATGTTTTCAATGTTTGCGTTTTTTTCCTCTGTTTGAATATTGTTACTAAATAACATAAATTAAGCAAAGATCAACAGATAATACCTTTATGTTTTTCTTTAACCTGCTTGGTTAATCGCTCGAGTGCCTCCTTAGCCCCCTCGATACTATTATCCGCAGCCTTTTGATACCAATAAATGGCTTTTTGTAGATCTTTTACTTCATATTGAGTTTCGTAAAGGTGTCCTAAGCTGAATTTACCAAACATCTCTCCGTGATCAATTGCCTTTTTATACCATTCGATGGCAGTGTCGATGTTTTTTAGAACGCCGTTGCCATTTTCGTACAGATCACCTATATTGTTCATCGCCGAGGCGGATCCATCATTGACTGCCTTTTGATACCATTCCATCGCTAGTTTGTAGTCTTTAGATACACCTTGACCATGTTGATACAAATATCCAATATTATTTTGAGCATCAGTATTTCCATTGGAAGTTGCCTTTTGGTACCATTGCATTGCCAGTTTGTAGTCTTTAGATACACCCAAGCCATTTTGATACAAAGCACCAATATTAATTTGAGCATCAGTATTTCCATTGGAAGCAGCCTTTTGGTACCACTCTATCGCCAATTTGTAATCCTGAGATACACCCAAACCATTTTGATACAAAACACCAATATTATATTGAGCACTGGTATTTCCATTGGAAGCTGCCTTTTGGTACCATTTCATCGCCAATTTGTAATCTTGAGATAAACCCTGACCCTTGTCGTACATATATCCAATGTTCAATTGAGCCCTGTTATTTCCCTTGGAAGCGGCCTTTTGATACCATTCCATTGCCAATTTGTAATCCTGAGATACGCCCAAGCCATTTTGATACAAATACCCAATATTAGCTTGAGAATCAGTATCTCCATTGGAAGCTGCCTTTTGAAACCATTCCATCGCCAATTTGTAGTCTTGAGATACACCTTGACCATATTGATACAAAACACCAATATTAACATAAGCATCAGTATTCCCTTTGGAAGCTGCCTTTTGAAACCATTCCATTGCTAGTTTGTAATCTTGAGATACACCCAGCCCCTTTTGATACAAAACACCAATATTAACATAAGCATCAGTATTCCCTTTGGAAGCTGCCTTTTGGAGCCATTCCATTGCTAGTTTGTAATCTTGAGATACACCCAGCCCCTTTTGATACAAATATCCAACTTGCACCTGTGCATAAGTGTAATTCTTGAGTGCTGCTTTGTAGAACCACGCAAATGCTTTGGTATAATCATTTTTGTTATTGTAATAATCACAGCCAATGTTAAAAAGTGTCACGGCGTCATTTTTGCGTATATTTTGAATGTCACTCTTTGTTAATTCAATTCCATCCTCTTTTTTATTATTTTATTTGGAGCAGTAATGAGATTGCAATGAGCATGCTGAGTTATTAACGTAAACTTACTTTTCAAGGTTGAAACCCATTCCTCTTCAGCAGCAGTTCTGTCTTTTTTAAACAGCTTAAACATTTTTTGGTTTGCAGTGAAAACGAAAGACAGAAGAAAAAAGAAAGAAAGAAAAGATAAAACGAAAGAAAGTGAGTACATATTTAAACTTTAATTAGTGTCACCAAGGTCATTTTGGCGCTTTAAGTGATTTTATTTATTTTATTTATTTTTATATTGAACCAAGCCCACGTTGCACCAATTATGAGCCTCTTTTATTAAAAGAGTACATTTATTAAACTGATTGAATAGTCTTTGTTCTCTCATGAACTAAATAATAGTTTTCTTGTTTTCGTTGTTGACAAAACAAAGTAGAAAAGTCAATTTTTAAATGATAATATTCAAAAAGGTGTAAAAGATGTGCCAGATCAAGGTGATTTGAGGTAGCACATCAAATCCGAGAGGTTTAAAACGCAGATATTGTGTCCTACTTTGAAAGATCGACTGCTCTTAATTCAGCGCTAAAACTTAAAACCTCCAGCTACACTTTTAGTAAATTCAAAGCAATTGCACTAATATATCTTCTTCTCAGTGGAGAAGTAAGTGATAGATATGGTGTATTTCACTTGTAACCGCCAGTTTTACCTCCAGAATTTAAGCCTTTTTCACCCCTCTAATAAGACAGGAAGCATAAAAATAAACTTTAATTGTTAATCTAGGACATATTAAAAATAAAACTTATAGTTTATTTTATCAAAGCGATGGATATCGGAAGAGCCAAAAGTATTTTAAAAATATCAGGTTTTTGTTATTTCAGTTGAGAAGGTGTGAAATTGTAACAAAAAATATAAAATAAAGCGATACAGAGAGGGAATGAATGATTTGTGATTACCATAATTAGCAATCCAGAAAGTAAATTTGAAATTGTTTGGTGCTTCCAAGCAGAAAATATGCCTCTCATCTTCAAGTTGAAAAGAATTATGGGTTTTGGCGATTATAAGTGAAATGCATCATATAGAGTTTTATTTTTTTATTATTAACGATAATAAGCAACCTAATCAAGGTATAAATCCTTTGTAAGGTCTTCGTTATCGGATGAGTCATAATTTGGATCCGCGTAAATTTCAGATGAGATGTGTTTGTGAGTTGTATTGTTACCGGTATTTTCATTGTCACTAATGCTGTCAGAAGAATCATAATTGGGATCAGCGTAAACCTCAGAAGAGATGTAGTTGCTATTATTTCGATCTGTATGGTTCCAAGTTTTTTCTTCGTCATCATCACTGATATTGTCAAATGAGTCGTAGTATAGATCCGCATAAGTTTCATCTGGGGCGATTTCGTTATACTTTCGATGTATACTGTTAGTGGTATTTTCCCCAATTTCATTATCCGATGAATCGTAATTTGGATCCGCATAAATCTCATTTGAGACGTAGTCGTTATTATTTAGGTGTACATTATCACTGCTAGTATGATTAGTGTTTTCCTCATCAGACGAATAACAATTCGGATCATTATTAGCGTTACGGTTTAATTCTGCCTCCAATCTTGCCAATTTTTCTTTGAGCTGTTTGTTTTCGTCGTCTTTTTCTTTGTGCTTTTGTTGGAGATTCATTAATGCAGTTTTATTTTCATTCTCTATTAAACCTAATCTTGCTTCGAAATCGTCTTGTATACACTTCATTATATCGTCAAATAGCTTGTTAAACTGTTCTTCATTGCCACCTGCTGAAGATGAAGATTGAGTTTGTTCATTTTTAATAGCATTGATTGTATTGCCGCTGTTGGTGTTGTCAATATATCCGTTTTCTCCTTTTGTTTGAACAATAAACATTATTAGTAACCATCATAAAACAAGTAAGGCTCAATAAAACTTACCTTTAGGTTCTTTTTTAGCATCATTTGCTTGTTTATTTAATCGTTTGATTGATTTCTTCGCCATTTCATGATTTTTATCAGCAGCCTTTTTGTACCATTTAACCGCAGCATCAAGATTTTTAGTGACACCATTCCCATATTCATACATAAAGCCAATACTATACATAGCCGATGGGTGTCCATTTTTAGCTGCTTTCAAGTGCCATTTCATTGCCAATGTATAATTTTGAGGTACACCCAATCCATTGCCATACATAAAGCCAGTGCTGTATTGAGCATTAATGTGTCCATTGGAAGCCGCTTTATGGTACCATTTCACTGCCAACTTATAATTCTGCGATACACCCAAGCCATTTCTATAAATATTACCAATACTATATTGACTATCGCTATTTCGGCTGGAAGCTGCCTTTCGGTACCATATCATTGCTAATTTATAATCTTGAGGCACACCCTGACCATTTTGATATAAATTTCCAATATTGTATTCAGCAACATTGTTTCTATAGGAAGCTGCTTTTTGATACCATTCCACTGCCAGTTTATAATCTTGAGATACCCCCAAGCCATGTCGATACAGGTAACCAATAATACATTGAGCATCGCTATTTCCATTGGAAGCTGCCTTCTGGTACCATTCCATTGCTACTCCGTAATCTTGAGCCACACCAGAACCTTTTTTATACAAAACACCGATCATGTATTGAGCATCACTATCTCGTTTGGAAGCTGCCTTTCGATACCATTCCATCGCTAATTTGTAATCTTGATATACGCCTAAACCATGGTTATAGAAAACTCCAATGTTGTATTGAGCAGTAGCATTTCCATTGGAAGCTGCCTTTTCGAACCATCCCATCGCTAGTTCATAATTCTGAGGTACACCTGAGCCATTTCGATATAAAACACCAATACCATTTTGCGCATCGCTATCTCCATTGGAAGCTGCCGCTTTGTACCATTCCATTGCCAATTGGTTATCTTGAGATACACCTAAGCCGTTTCGATACAAGTAACCAATATTATTTTGCGCAATTCTATTTCCATTGCGATTTTATAATTTTGAGAAACGCCCAAGCCATTTTCATACATAAAATCAACATCGTATTGAGCATCACTGTTTCCATTGGAAGCTGCCTTTTGATACCATTCCAGTGAAAGGCTATAATCCTGAGACACACCTAAACCATTTCGGTACAAGTAGCCAATGTTAACATGAGCTTCTGTATTCCCATCGGAAGCTGCCTTCATATAGCAATCCATTGCCAATTGATAATCTTAAGATACACCTAAGCCATTTCGATACAAATGCCCAATGTTTACTTGGGCAGTGGTACTCCCATTGGAAGCTGCCTTTTGATACCACTTGATTGCTTTGTGATAATCCTGAGAAACACCCTGACCATTTTCAAACATGGATCCAACTCGATTTTGCGCTTCGCTATAATTCTCAAGTGCTGATTTGTAGTACCATGAAAATGATTTAATGTAGTTTTCGTTGTTTTCATAATCACGGCCAATGTTATAAAGTGCCTCTCCATCATTTTCAATTATCTTTTGAATTTTACTTTCTGTTAAGCTAACTCCATCCTCTTTTGTTTTTGTGGCAATAATAAGATTACAAATGACCATGTAGATTTGAAATGATGTGTCATTAAAATAGACTTACTTTTCAAGGCTGATATCAACTCTTCATCACCAATGGTTTCCATGTCTTTTTTAAGTAGTTTGCAGCAAGAATGAGTGGGGGAAAAAATAAATAAAATGAATTTACAAAGATATATATATATATTAACTATCTTAAAGAAACAAATAATACCTTCGTTTTTAGCATCATCTACTTGTTTACTTAATCGCTTGAGTTTCTCCTTTGCTAGCTCGTAACCATTATCAGCAGCTTTTTGATACCATTCAAATGCGATATCGATGTTTTTGGTGACGCCATGACCATATTCATACATAGTACCAATATCATACATGGCCTTTGAATCTCCATTTTTAGCTGATTTTTGGTACTGTGCCATTGCTAGTTCATAATCTTGATACATAAAGCCAATTTGATTTTGTGCAGTAGTATGTCCATTTTTAGCTGCCTTTTGTACCACTCTATTGCCAGGTCAAAATCCTTAATGGCACCCAAACCATGTCGATACATAAAACCAACATTATATTGTGCATCAGCATTCCCATTGTCGCCTGCCTTTTGGAACCATTCCATTGATAGTTTGCGATCCTGAGATACACCCAGCCCCTTTTGATACATATATCCAACTTGCGCCTGTGCATCAGTGTAATTCTCGAGTGCTGCCTTGTTGAACCATGTAAATGCTTTGGTATTGTGTTTTTTTTTTGTGAAAATAATCATAACCGATGTTATAAAGTGTCTCTCCATCATTTTCTCTTGCCTTTTGAATTTCGTTTTTTGTCAAGTTAACTCCATCCTCTTTTTTTTTTGGGACAATAATGAGATTACAATGAGCAAGATGATTTTGAAATGTTGAGTCATTAAACTTACTTTTCAAACTTGAAACCCATTCTTCATCAGCAGTAAATTTAAACAGGTTAAACATGTTGGTTTGCAAAAAAGAAAGACAGAAAGAAAAAAACGTAAGAATGTGAATTTATAGAACGTTATCGCGTGATAATAGTTTATTAAACCAAGACCACTGTAATATTATGAGTTTTCTCTTAATAACAATAAATATAAATAAAATGTAGTAACACAATAATAAGGAATGAGTCTCTATAAAACTCTTTATTAAGTGGAAGAGAGAGCTCATAAATAAATCAACCATAAACATCTTAAATAGTAAACTGAGTTCTAATACGTGACACAAGTTATCTCATCGATAAGATACATCATACATAGTAAATGTATGATGGGAATGTCCACGCTGCACGAGTTTACTTTATTAAAAGTGTAAATTTGCATTGGCTGAGTTTCCCACGCTTCATCATGAACTTGATAGTAGTATTACTGCACCCTTTTTCACCAATGATAGAGTAGAATGACACCTCGCAAATGATAATATTGAAATATGTGTAAAAAGATATGCCAGGCGATGGCGATTTAGGGTAGCACATAAAATCAGCAGATATTGTGTCCTACTTTCAAGCAAGAGTAGTAGAGAAAATAAAGATTTGTTGGTTATTTTAATGATTTGAGTAGGACACAACATCTCTGCGTTTTAAGCATCTCAAACAAGGTGAGTTACCTCAACATCATCGTCCGTTACCTCTTTTGAATTTGTTTGGATATTATCATACTATCTACAAAGTATTTTTTCTATTTTGTAAGAAAACATAAGCTATTCAGTCAGTGCAAATATGCTCTTTTAATAAAAGAAGTTCCTATTTAGTTTAGCGTGGGCTTGGCTCAATAAGCAAATAGAATAAAAGGGCTTTAGTGTAATCAAGTTACATTTATCCATACTCTTTTGTGATTTTTTCCCTTTCCCTTTCTTTCTCATCGCAAACTATAAAAAATGTTTAGATCTACTGCTGGAGAGGAATGGGTTTCAACCTTGAAAAGTAAGTTTAATCGGTGTAATAACTCCA
>VCJH01002615.1:51307-90441 GCA_024140565.1 Backusella australiensis | reverse complement strand
GGAAATTTTTTTTTTTTTTTTTTTTTTTAAAAAAAAATCTGACATCTGCAAAGGTATATATATTCTTCTTTTTTTCATCCTTTTTCTTTTTCTTTAATTTAAAAAAAAATAGAAAATGACTGACGCCAAGGATAGAATCAATACCATCAAACAACACTTGACTCCTGAACAGGAATATACCAATGCTGTGGAGTAAGTGTACATTTTTATATCACGATTATATACTTATATATTATATTTAGTCCTGTAGCCAGTATGAACGAAGAAAGAGCAAAGGCCTCCTTCAATATTAGAGAATTAACTTATCTTTTGGATGGTGGAGAAAAAATGACCTTGGTAGAGTATTACTGATAGAGTGATTGAATATAAACACTAACGACAAAAATATAGATGAAGGAAAAGTTCATGCAAGACTTTGAAAGAGATCCTTTATTTAATATGGATGATATTCATGATATTTCAAAAGATGAGCTTCGTGAGAGAACAATGGAGAAGGTAACAATAGAGCGAGGTGATTTAGCCAGAGAGATATTAAATCATCAAAATTATTAGTTCCGTAGTATTCTTTATCATCTCTCCAATGAACCTATCGATATCTTTAGAAGAAGAATGGAAGTTATCAGTATGATTGATCCTGGTACTTGGACTCGTTTTGGTGTTCACTGTAAGTTTATCTGATTTAATATATGCACATCACAAACAAACAAAAGCATTCTTATCTGATTTATTTTCTCACGAGAATTAGATGGTTTGTTCTTGGGTGCTTTACAAAGCAATGCCACTTCTGGACAACTTGGTTACTGGCTTCAAAGAGGTGCCCTTTCATTGACAAATATGGTAGGATGTTTTGCCATGACGGAACTTGGTCACGGGTCCAATGTGCCTGGTCTTGAAACAACCGCCACCTTTGATGAAGCCTCTGACCAGTTTATTATTCACACACCAAATGTGACAGCTACAAAAGTAAGTATTTCTCCTTTAGTGGTAATAAGAAAATGAGTCTCATATATTTGATAGTGGTGGATTGGTGGCGCCGCCCATAGTGCTACACATGCTTCCGTCTTTGCTCAGCTGATTGTAAAGGGTAAACGTTATGGCACAAAGTGCTTCGTCGTACCTTTGAGAGATCCCAAAACATACAACACTTTGCCCGGTATCAACATTGGTGATATTGGTAAAAAGATGGGTCGTGATGGTATTGATAATGGTTACATTCAATTTACACATGTACGCATTCCAAGAGGATACATGTTGATGAAACATACAAAGGTGTCTCGCTCTGGTGATGTCCAAGAGCCTAAGCTTCAGCAATTGGTAAGTTTCTAAAAATAAGCTGAAACGGCCTGTATTAAATACCCTATTGCATATAGACTTATGGTGCTTTGCTTCAAGGCCGTGTTGCCATGGTGGTTGATAGTGGAAACACATCCAAAAAGGCTCTCACTATCGCCATCAGATATGCTGCTGTTCGTCGTCAATTCTCCAACTCAAAGAGTAACATTGAAACCAAGTTACTTGATTATCCTATTCATCAGCGTCGTCTTATGCCATTGATGGCCCAGACATTTGCCATGTTGTTTACTGGTACCGAAATGACCGCCATGTATACCAAGCTTATGAGCAAATTGGAAAGTGCAGATGCCAATTCGAGCGATTTGGGTGAGGTTCTGGAAATGCTCAAGGAGACACATTCTACCAGTGCCGGTCTTAAGGCCTTCTGTACCTGGAATTGTCTTGATACCATTGAGCAATGCAGACAAGCATGCGGTGGTCATGGTTATTCGGCTTATACCGGCTTGGCTGGCATGTACCAGGACTTTGCTGTGCAATGTACTTGGGAAGGAGATAACACCATTTTGACACTTCAGTTGGGTCGTTATCTTGTCAGCAGTTATCGTGAGGCTCTCAAGGGAAAGAAGCTATCTCCTGGTGTAGGCTACCTCAATAACCTCGACTCACTCCTCGGAAAACGTTGTCAAATCACTGACCTTGAAAAAATTTTAGAACCAACTGTTATCACTGAAGGCTGGCAGGTTGTCTGTGCCAATGTTGTTAAAAACACTGCCCTCGAGTTTGAGGAATGTCTCAAGAAGGGTCTTGATGTCGATGATGCCTATGAGCAGTGCTCTCAATCACGCCTCTACGCTGCAAAGCTCCATTCTTATGGCTACTTGTTCAACCGCTTTGTGGATGGTGTTGCCAAGGTCCAAAGCGAATTAAAGACAGTGCTTTTAGATCTCTGTCTCTTGTATGGCTTGTATACCATTGAGCAAAACGCAGGCGCCTTCTTAGAATATGGCTACTTTAATCCCAAACAGATGGAATACATTCGCTTAAAGACCAATGACCTCTGCAAGGCTGTTCGCGACCAGGCCATTCCTCTTGTAGACTCTTTCAATCTCAGTGATTATGTGGTTAACAGTCCACTTGGCCGTGCAGACGGAAATGTCTATGTTGCATACTTTGACAAGGTCAAGAATTCCAACCCTCAAGGCCCCCATCCTTATTTCAACAAGATTATCAAGCCTCTTATTGAACGTGATACTGAGAGTGGTGCCATTGAAGACGAAGAAGCAGGCTTAGAGTCCGATGAAGAGGATGATTAAATTACATCACCTAATTTATTATATAGACACCTTATTTTTATTTGTTTTTGTAGAATATTTATTTTTATAACTAAGTATGACATATTGCTTGTATTACAATAGATTTATTTATTAAATGTCACTTTTTATTGCCTGTCTCCGCTCTTTCTTTCTTTCTTTTTCTTATACATTCGTTTTCCTATTAGAAAAAATAAAATAAACCAATTCAAACTATATTCATTGATATGACTGTTGAAGAGAACTCATTTCCCGTAGGCTATTTCTACATTATTTCCAAAATGAACGGCTTTGCCTTGGATTTTGACCCTTCTCAGGAGGCAGCTGTAGGTGTCTTGATAAAAATTATATATATATATGGTCATATATAAATAAAAAAAAGTAAACTAATTAAGCTTAAATTAGCCTGGAGCAAAAATTGTTACTGCCTTAAAGAAAGAGGAGAAACCCGAGAGAGACACCCAACTTTGGATGCATCAGTCTGGTTTGTATCCTCAAAAGTTGTTTATTTATATATGTATACGCTAACGTTGCTCTTTGTGTAGGTTTTTTGACTAATAAGTATTCGGGGCTAGTACTTGATATTGGAAAATCCAAGACTTTTATGGGTAAAAATATACTATTTCTGAAAATTAAAATGCAGGGAAAAAGAAACTTATTCCTATATATATATATATATTATCACAGCTATTTTTACAGGCGAAGAGGATCTTTATTTGGATAACATGAAAGCACCAGAAAATGTAAGTTCGGAAAGAGGACCGAAACCTGCGTGTTACACTTATTTAATAGAATTACATGCGAATGTGTTTAGGCAAACGACCAACGCTTTGGTTTTAATAGTAGCCAAGGACAAATCTACACTTTGCATGATCCAAACCAGGTTCTAGACATTCGTAAAAAAAATCAGGAACAAGGTGCAACTATCTGTATGAATGAACGTGCTCAAGAAGGAGGCATTAATCAATTCTGGGATCTTGTTCTCGCTGATCCACCAAAGGTGGTTGATCCTTCAGAGGAGGTTGAAGATGATTCGGTAAAGGCTCGCTTGTCTGCCTGGTTTGGTAATTGGCTTGGCTGGCACAGCGAAAAGAAGAGAGAGGTGCTTTACCAGACTGAGCTTCATAAAGCGCATGAAAAAGTATATAAAGATAATAAATCTCAAATAAGGTAAGTGCCAACATGTTTTTTTTTTCTTTTTATATATAAATTTAAATGACATCACTAATGAGGGACGCTATTTTTGGATTTCATTAGCTCTGAAGTATTTGCTGGTGCTGTTGCTGTCCAAGCACTCAAAAAATACGAAGAAAAAGGATCTCAAGATCATACCAATGGCAAACAAGTTGTCACCAACATTGCTACAGAAGAAATGCTAAAGATATTCTCGGAACGAAGCATTGATGGAGGTGATGACGAAGACACAGAGGAAAAGAAGGCAAAGAAGCAAAATACAATCCAAAAGATGGTAGAATCAGCTGCAGCCAACCTTTTCGAAGCCACTTATATTAAACTTTAAACAACTAGTATAAAGGAGAAGTAACTATAGATTTCTAAAATGCAGTAGGGGTGTTTTCTTTTTAATAGTGATCGCTGTATCATCCAAGTTTTGACATATGTTTCTTTTTGTTAATGCTAAATGTATGCTTAATCCTTATTTGTGTTAATTTACTTGTAAAGTCGCTCATTTTAGCATATTTGAGTACCCTAGGCTCTTCAATAAAAAAACAAAAAATAAAACATCACCACAACGAAAGATGTGCTTCGGTCGGAATCGACAAAATATATCTTCCAAAAAAGGCAACTAAGAGAGCCAATCATCTGAAAGCTAAAAAATAAACTCCTACATTTTGAACTTATCAAAACTTGAGGGGTCCCAGCGTGTTAGACTTTCCTCGTTACATTGATCATGGAAAAGTCATTTGCCAACTTGTTACGCCATTCTCGCCTGGCTTCCTATGACAGCAGCTTGGCCCAAGTTTATAAGACACCAAAGCGCTGTAAAAAGATTGGAGATTGGGGATTAAAGCGCAATTTGCCCACAGTCATTCGTACACCACATGTCACTATTGGTGGCTTGGATACAGCTGAACATCAGACACCTTGGGAATCAGGCGAAAGCAAGGTCTTATTCGTAAAACGCTGGAAGGAAAATTTCCCCAACTCTCGCAAACCTGCCAGCCGACCCGAAGAAATCCAACACAATGTTGCAGCAATGACCCCTGCTGAATTCCAGCGCTTCCTCAAGAGATCACAAAAGAAGGCAGGTCAATTCCAAGAAGCGGTTAAAAACAAGGAGCTGGTACCAGAACAAGTGTTTGAATTCCTAAATGCCAACTTTTCAGAAACAGTAACTGAAAATGGAGGTGTAGTTGGCCCCACTTATTCAGAACACAACATAGGCTGGGATTATCCAGTCCAAGGACGTATTTTTAACTTGGATAAAAATGCATTTGCAATCGGTATTGGTGGTGTCGTTGCCTGTCTCCCTAGACGCACTGCTCTTGGTTTACGTGGTAATGGTAATAGAGAAGTACGCACTTTCTATGTGCAAAACGCAGAGCTGGATGAACAAGGCAAACCAAAGGTTGAGGTCTTGCTTAACACTCATGAGTCATCCTCGTCCATTCCCCTGTTGAATGATTATGGCAATTTTGAAGCCTTCCCCAGCTACAACAAAGATAAATACTCATATGGAACAGATTCCGACAAATCAGGCTTCAACTCACGTCGTAACAATCAGGGCTCTCAAACAGAAGACAACACAAAAGCCAATCCCGCACACGCTGACCTCATGGTACGCATTGCAGGTCTCTTGAAAACCAACAACAAGAATTAAAAGGCTGTAAATATACATTTATAAACTTAATAAATAAAAAAGCAAAAAAAGCAAAAGAATAGAAATACAATACGATATGTTGAATCAGCAATCATGCCTGTGTTGTTTTTGACTGTAATTTGAACTTGTGGATGTGTTTAGTAATTATTTTATTTATGGATAAGTGAATCTTGATTAATGTAAATAAAGTTTAAGGTTGAAAGGAGAGGAGTGCAACCAATAAACGAATGGAATGCCAAGATATCCACAGTTTCGCACCGACCATGTCTGATGTATTCTTGTCATACACACAGTTGGCAGATCAATGATGTGAAGCTCTCTGTGTGCTAGTTTCCATGGAATAAAACGCGCTATGATAATATTTGGTGTTTACTATCATTTATTTAATATACTCTGTCGATGATATAAATACAAAAGAGAATAAATAGGTTATTCCAATTGTAAGGATTGACGCGAGTGCTAATTTGTTTATTGATTGTGTTACAAACGTTCTGGGTAAAAATAGAAAGGACGATAAGGCACAAGCGCGTTTATTGCATAATTCTTTGTTTTATTTTGGATAAAAGTTTAGGGAGTTGTGGTTAGTATTAATAATGCGCTTTTCTTTATTTAGCTTTTACCAATAAAAGAAACACCCACCATCAATGCCAGAGTTCTAATCAAGTAATATTAATTCTATCAATTTGTTATTTCAACCATATATTATCCAAAATTGTGAACTTATTAAAAAAAAATAGAGAGAAAGAAAATATGTAATATTTGTGAAGATAGAAGCTAGTAATAAGGTATCATTTGATGAGATTGTGATCATGATAACAAATGATTAACTAAATATACGTTTATCTGTTTAAAAGATAAAGTCATCGTATTAGATCTGTTTTATTATTGATTTACATTCAAAAAACAAGGAGACACTTTATGGGTAAAAAGAATTGGCTAAAACGTAATAGAAAACTTTGGTAAATCCTTCTATTTTAGAATATGCATGATTTTCTCTTTTTTCGTGGGGCTGATCAAATTCAAAGATTTCTAATCGGTGTTTAGTACACTTTGAGATGCATTCAGAGTTAGGATTATCTAGCAGGTTTTATTCTGATGATTATAATTGCTATTCATTTGTTAATTGGAGACAAATAAAGAACTTGATATAATACAAAGTAGATGATAACCATTAGAAGATAATAAAAATAAGGACCAATATTCAAAATAACTTTTTAGTTATCAATATGAACTAAATGTTCGCTTATCTGATTTATCTGGTAAAAAAAAAGAAGAAGAAGAGAGCGATAGTGTACGAGTATCGTCACTAATAATAACTTGTTGACTCTTATGATTACTAGGTTGAACTGCTTCATTTGTTGTCTACTTTATCCTCCTCTTTTTTTATTTTTATTATTTTTATAAATAAATCTAAGGTAAAACGTGTATGCACTAATAGGGTTCATCACTGTAAGCCCATAGTTGTCATGCTTGGCTTACCAAGAAATGGTGGTCAAAGCAATCTGCAGGAGCTCGTGAACAAAAAGAAGAAAAAGTAGATATATTTGATTGGATAATGAATAGTATCAAACATTCTTGAACTCGAATAAAGACAAGAGCTCGTGCACAATAATGTGAACCACAAAAATCTAGAGATAGATTAACAGTTTTAACACGTTTTAATTAATCGTTTTAATACTTGTATGTAGGAAGTTGACTCTTTTTTTTTTTCATCACTTGATCTCTCCTTTTAACATACTTCCATTAAAAGAAAAACCCTTTTTTTTTCACCTTCATGTCAATGAATATGACTTTTTGTAATCATTGGGTCTTATTTCGTTAATTTTTTTTTTTCAATGATATTGACAGACTCTCCTAAAAATAATGCAGCACAAGTATCGATGTTTCTTTACTTTCATTAAGATGTACATTAATACCCAACTAAAAAATCACGGAAGGATCGTCTTTTTGCAGGACATAAAGCCGCCAATCATTGTACTAATCTCACTTTGTCCTGATAGTGAGGGTTTCTTTCTTTGTATTTTTTTTTTTTTTTGAATAAAGTAACTAGATCAAAAAAGGTCTATGCATAAAACAAATATATTAATCAAGACAACAAGGGTTATTGTCAATTAGAGTAATTAACAATATGACTTTTTGAATAAAACTGGTAATATAAGAAAAACAGAATGCTGATCTTCACATTTTAGTCTCGCAGGGTCGATCTTGGAAAGAGAAATGGACGAGGTTTTCACACACCCGTGCAATCACTAAAGTATTTGTTCTTTTTCTTTTTTTTTTACCACATCCCCTATTCGAATACAACCCCCTTCCGTTAGTTCAGGATTTATTTTAGTGCTCTTCATTTTCTATTCCATGTTTATAAGTGTAAAAGTCCGTTTTCTCTAATATTTTCCAGTTGACTGGTGCTGCGCAGTGTATCAGCATATCATTTTGATAATGCCTGATTTATTTAAAAATAAAAAGGCTAGATACGAACAAGTGAATTTTGAGGGGGCAAAAATATAACAAAAAGGTGTTACACTAGACTAAGATAAACAAGGGGTAAGGGAAAAAAAAAGCTGATGAATGAAAATTGTAAGTAAGAAAAACAAAAAGTCGACAAGCGGGAGATATCTTGATTTACATAGTAATAAAAGTAAAAAAAAAAGACAAATGTTCGGAGGGTCCGATACGCTAAAATATAAAAAAGGGTTTAACGATATTTTTGGTATAAAAACCAATTTAAACTTTGCTTTCTCTCGCCTTTCTTTAACTTACTGTCCATTTTTATCATTGTTCAGTCGACTCTCGTTTTTAAATAACTACTTGTTAAGCGCTAGAGATACTTATTTGAACAAGTCCCAGCTACCTTCCCTAAATTATTACGCTCACTTTTTGTACCCCTCCTCCTATTTCTACTTTTTGATAAAGTATATTTATATAAACCCTCCAATTCTAGTAAGTATTAACGTCCTTCTTTTTCTTTCTTTAATTGATTGATTAACATTATTTATTAGACACAAGATGTATACTTCCTTCCAAAACAATTTTGAATTACCTTCTGTCTCCCATCTACCATCCTCCGAAACTAGCATTAACCATTGCTTGAATAATTATGAGCAAAATGACAGTATTAATTACAGTCGTCGTCCCAGCTATTTTACTGGTCTTTTAACAAATTCAAGTGAATCTAGTTTCTCTGACAGTGAGCAACAAACACCAAGCCCATTCAATGGCTATGAAGATTATCAGTATCAGCACCCTCTTGAAGGTGACAAACGTCGCCAAAGCGTCCTGACTGACCTTCCTAATCTGAATAATGCTGGGTTTCAACCTCCCGCAGATATTGGATATTCAACTGTCGTCAACCCATGGCTTACAGCAGTAGGAAGCAACAACAATCCCTCGCCCGCTTTAAATTCGCGCTCAGTCTCACCAATGATGTATGCCAACCCTTCTGTAGATATGTACTCTCCTCAAGCCTATCAGCAGTCAATGATAAGTCAACCATTTGAAAATTTCAGCTCGTTCTCATCATGTGCACCACTTGCTTCCGGAATGACGACAATGTCAGATGCCATCTATCGCGAACGTGCATCTTCTTCCTCTTCTGACTCAAGTGACAGCTCACTGTCGTGCAACAATATCCCTTCTCCGAATAATCGTACTAATAAGGCAGCTTCCTCAAAAGGTCCACTAAAGCAAGTTCGCTCTCGTGGACGTAGAGTATCAAATAGTCCTAGTGTTGCTGGACAAAAAGTATTCAAATGTCACCATGATGACTGTGGAAAAGTGTTTAAGCGCTCCGAGCATTTAAAGCGTCATATCCGCTCCATCCACACGATGGAAAAACGTAAGTGCTTTGTCTCTATAAATTTTCAAATACATCCAACTAATTAAAAAAAAAAATGACTTTTATTAGCTTTTGAATGTCCTTACCAATCATGTTCAAAGAGATTTTCTCGATCTGACAATTTAAATCAACACATTCGCATTCATCGCCACACAGCAAAGGATAAAACTAATAACACTAGTTCCACATCTGCTCCTCATCAACGAGCTTCTTTCAGTAACTATATGCCAGCATTTTAGTTCCTCAAAGCATCTTTGACATTTCGATTTATTCCCTCTAAGCTATTGTTCTTTATATATATTTCTGCATCTTTATATATTCAACTCTGCATGCGTATTTTTTTTTATCTTTTACTTACTATGTATGTCTTTCAAAAGTCCATCATTTCAGCTTGTTTTCCCATACATCATCTCCGCATCCTCTCCTCTTCAACTCCAGACCATTTTTTTTTTAAATATTTATTCTACCAAAACATTGGGAAGCTTCAAAGCTTAGTTGGTGATGGATTTCTTGAAATTTTCGCCTCCCCCCCCTTTTGTATGTATTGCATATTTTTATATGTATATATATTTTGACCCAACATGAAAATATAGTTTTTTTTTATACCTTCCAACAATTCATTGTATAATGTTGTGTATCTCCAATTTTATTATCAAAAATTGCTAGTATTATTTGTTCGGATTTTCTCATTTGAAAAGAATTCGTTTATTACTTTAGTAAAATCAATTAGTTTTTATGCAAGACATATAATGTGATCGGCTCAAAAATAGTCAAATATGAAATTAGAGTAAATCCTACAATAATTTCAGCTATTGCAAAATTGATCTCTGGCTACATTTGCAATAGGCTTACTTGTATAACTTAAGCTGCTATTCTTATAACCTGTATTTTTAACGCTTATTATACAGCAACAAATTATTTAATATATAACATTAATGCATAAACGTTTAGCATTGAATAGGACCAAACAGCTGAGTTTAAGAACGATATGCGATAATGCTGAATAGATGAATGATCATTTGTGTAACAATACCTGATTTGAACCGTTTTTTTTAAAAAAGGTAGACATAAAGATAAAAGTTTCTATACTATTTCGAACCTGGGCGTGTTTGGGTGATGGATCAACCAGTACAAATATCATAAATATCAAGGATTTTATTTTCCTCTACGTTTTATTGCACTAGATGTTGTCAATTAAAAGTGTTTCTGCTTTGACGAATGGTTAAAGACTTTTATTCTATTTTGAATTTGAAAAATGAATTAGCTAAATATATAACCGTTTTAGTTTTTGCTTATTAAAATACAATTGTACATTAGTGGTAAGTGTTTTATTCTATTTACCTGAAAGGTTTACACATCTTACATATTCCGCCAATAGCTTTTAAAAGGTCAATACGTATATAAATTTAATTTTATGCATATTGTGATAAACAATTAAGCCTGTCCATCTATTTATAAAGTTAGAACTTGATGATTATATGGCCTATCCGCTTTCTAACCATTCCTGTTTTTCTGAAATAATAATCGTTTGGCCATTTAAATTATATAGATGGCTGCATATCACTAGTGAGTGACAATCAGAACATCTAAATTATTCTTGGAAGTTCTATATTTTTTAAATAAATAAACAATAAAGTGAACATAAACCTAAAAATAAGTATACCGTTGGAACAATGTACAGGACGAATAATTAAACTCTTTAAGTAGAAAAAAAAAAATGGATATTATCTGTTGTGTAAATTACACTTTTCTTGTATAGACATTAGGTTATTTTTCTTCTAATTATTCAAATAATGTGTTGACATGTGTGGTTCAATATTTTAAGTGCTGAGTTAAAATAAACACCATTTAAACAATCACAAAACCGTGATCTACTACATATAAATAAATACAATGTGCACTGCTTTTCTTATTAAACTTTAATATCCTTCAATAACATAAACTTTTAACGTCTGCATGGTAAAGTAACACAAGTTAAGTGAAAAATGAATCAGAAGGATCACATCTTAAGTTTTAAACTTTTATGTACAGATTATTTTTGGACTCCATCGCCGTAATTATATATCAAAACAAACATTGCTATACTTATATATATTTCAGTTAAAAATAACTATACTAGTATCACTTATTTTGTTGAGTGTCCAATTTCTCATTTCAACAAACTTGAAGTATAGCCTATGTACGATTTTCTAATAAAGTCAAGTCTATCTTCTAAAAAATATTTGTAAATAGCAAGATGCTAATTAAAATCACAAATTTTGAGGAGTAATATTTATTTGTTCTAAACAAACATTTTTTATTAGTATTTAGAACGATATGGCACTTTATTAACTTAATATTTATTTTGGAATATACACTCACACAGGGGGGCACTGAGTTTGTAATAAGACAAAGTAAACATCATCGTTTGAAATGGTGTGTTGCTATTAATAAAACAACCAATCCTACCATCTCTCTTACTAATGCAATGAGGGAAGTAGCTTGAATTTAATATAAAGAGAGACTTAGTGCCACTGGTTTTAAATAGAATAAAACCAAATTGGTTTGATTTAATTGATGCCACAGTTGCTTTTTCACTAAATTCCAGGCCGCACTACTTAAAGTTGGGCTACATGATGTTTCAATCGAGCAAATTGAGCTATTTTAGAGTGAAATCAATCCATTGACGGTGAATGACAGTGTATTTTAGCATAATTCAGATTTTCTACATCTAAACATGTTTTACCTTGTTAGACGCTTCTGCACAAACACGTTATGATATAGCTAGTAAATCATACACTATTTTTGCAATTGACCCAGAGAAGTTTACATGTATAATGATGACTTCTGGGATATGATTTCGTATTTTACTTTTCTAATATATAAAGTATAATAACAAAAGTAATAAATCATGAAAGACGTTTATGCTTTCTTTTACGATATTCGAAAGTATTTCCCGTGGATTTTTTACTCATGCTTTGATGAGTAGTCTGTATATCTTGAAAACAGAATTATCAAGTAATTCTCAGCAGAAAATAGTGCTTGGTACCTCAATATAAAAACATAATTATATTCACTTACTCTATTTTTTTTTTAATTTCTAATTTCTAATTAATCAAGTATAAATGCTATGTCTCATCTCGGAAGCCATCTATTGACAATGATCGAAGGTGTTAGGGAATTGTAAGAGTCGGATTAACCACATTAACTTTGTAAATAAAACACCCTGTCTCGGTCCGTTCCCATCACTAGTAAATTTGGAATATGTAAGTTTGTGGCGAAGTTGCATCTGGGTCATGTGGATTAAACATAATACAAAGCCATTTGTTTAGGAGCTTGTTTAAAGTTTTTAGAACCTCGCGTCTTGGTTTCCAGTTATCGCCAAAAACCTTTGTTTTCCACAACTAGTTCATAATGAACTATCCTCTTATTTTACTTCCTTCCAATATTTTTTTTTACTGCTTAGTTTTGAGTTTGCTATTTGCAGATAACAGTTATGGTTTTTTTAAAATATAGAAACTGAAGTATTTAAGGAGAATACTTGATTACTAAAATTAGTATGCTTAATCCCTCAGCCCAATTAAAAAGTTAGGAAATATCAGCATCTGAGCTTTGCAAAGATCGGCGATCTTTGATAGTGTTGTTTTGTATTTCTAGATGATGAGTTATTGCGACATATCTCAGTTTTTCTTACGATTCCTATCGATCAATCTTGAGATCTTAAAACCAAAAAGATTATTCACAAAGGTCCAATTCTTTAATAGTATAGTAACAATATATCATACAACAGCTCATTGCTGAAACCTAAAGTATTTTGAATAGAATTGGAGGCACCTCTCTCAATTTTATAGGCTTGAAAAAACTTATAAGGAAATGCATACCTAATGCCTAAATGGGGAAATTATGCCTTTTGTTCTTGAAATAGAAACTGTTTTTCTTTGATTTTGAGAAGAGTGCAACTTACTGTTTATTTCAAGAAAATGAGAAAATATTTCAAATAAATGAGAAAAACCAGGGGAATAATTGAGAAAAGAGAAATATATCATGTATAAAGAGTATATTTCAGACAGTGAGCAAATAAAGAGATAGGTAGCCATGTAGCAAGGTCCATAAAGTCATATTACATACCAATGAGGGATAACATGATAAAAAGTAATCGAGTAACGCATCAATAGGACAGAGGTAGATTCAGTAGATACAATTATTTATAAAAACCAGAACATCTGGCTCGCCAGATATACTATATTCCATTATTTTAGTATCATGCCTTGGGTTAATACCAATCTCTTCACCTCTCTTAATCCCTCTTTTTTTTTCCTCATCAACCCTTTCTCAATAATTATTTTCCTTTTTCTCAATAATTTGAAAATGTTTCTCAACAATTTGGAAATCTTTTCTCATTAATTTGAAATGTGTTCTCATTTTCTTGAAAAAGACAATACACCGCATAACAAGCTTCTTCCTAAATATATTATGAATACTATACATCCTCCTTTCTAATCTTGTATTAATAGATTTCTACTTTATGATGGAAGGAAAGGATCGAATAATTTTTTCATTTAACATGAAATCATGTGTCATTTCATTTTTACTTAACATAAAAGAGCTAATAATATCATTTTTAAAAAATAGTTATGCATGTATATTAAAATTACGGATCTTGACCTTATAGGTATTATCAACTCATCAATTAATTCTGATCAAAGCTGGATAAAGTTTTATTTTTAGCTTTATGTGAGTGTAACGAGTGTGTTACATTTTTTAAAACGGAATCCAATAAGAAACCGGATTTTGTAAAATAAAATCATGGGAACAATTAGTCGTACACAACGATACCTCATCACAGCTTTCAGATGTTATGAAATAGCTCTAAAATGTTATTGTAACTTGCTCCATATTTGCCGTGGATCATTTAAACCCAGTTTTGTCTTTTTTGAAATGATAGGTCATGGGGATGAAGCGATTATTCCATTTTATGGGTACTTACCGATCGCGTTTTCTGTACATGTACAACTTGGCTTTTTTTTTTGTTGCCAAACTACAATGCCGGTCAGACTGTCCGTGAGGAATATCACATTTCTATAATAACTATTCTTTTTCTGGATATAATGAGATGATGATTTTTTACTTTTCACTTCTATTGTTTTGATTATTTTTAGTGGGACGTCTTGGCGAATACACAAATAAACAAGTAAAAAATAAATAAATAAAGGCCGAGGGCGATACACTTTTATTATTACTGCTGTTGCTCTTCACCCATTACTGTCTATAGCCCATTTTAATACACTGCCCTGTGATTTGGATAATGATGCGTATGATGATAAAGTGACAAAAATACATTGTTTTCCAAATAAGAGAGAGTAGTGCTAAATTGTGAATTACTCACACTCTATCATCATTTGAAAAAAAAAAAAATTTTGTCTAGCCCTCTTTTCTGTTTATGTATGGCCCCTCGCCATCCATTTGTACCATGTTTTAGGGCCCTTACTGTTTGTACTCTTTGGTCCACACTTCCGCGATTGTAAATATGAAAACTTAATTTCACATGTTAACACATAAATAATATTGAAAACGTTTTGTCTAGATTCATCCTATTACAAGCTGTGGCTAAGATGGAAAGCTTTGATTTTATGAAGTTAACAAAAGCATTTCACAGCAGACGTTCTCTCATCAGCATTTATGTTTTGCTGAATTTAAAAGACCGCGTGTATTTTAAAAATCAATGCGTTTGTAGCCAGAAGAAAATAGAACTTTAGCTTTTGCACGGTCCTTTTGTTCGACGTTGTTACTATTGTGCTGTTAAAAAAATTAAATCTTGAATCCTGGAATAGTTAATTGTGCATGAATACTCGAATGAGCTGACCCGTAGTAATAAAAAAAAAATGGATGGATTAAACAAGCCAAATTCTATTTTCCTCTCTCTCTCTCTCTTTCTCTCTCTCTATCCTTATTTTTAGTTACTTATTAAATAACACACATCCATGAGACTCAAATCAAATTAAATGAAAACAACTAGTAATATACTTCGATGGTAATGCACTATGGAATATTAAAGCAGATCAATTTATTTTATCTTTCCTATGAATCCGGACTTAATTTTATATGTACATCATGAGTCAGGTTATACGATAGGTGGATAAGTTCTTATAATATAAAAAAGCGTAACAAGAACCTTAGTCACGTATAATACTGAAGATCATGGGTCGGAAAACTGTTACAAAAATCATTCAAAATGTATTTAGGATTTGTAGAACGATCATGAGTACAAGCCATTTTAGTTAAGATCAGCATCATAATCAAGCGTTCGAGAACGTATATGACGAATAGTTTATGCTGTCTACCAAAATACTCGTGAATAAGGCTCGTGCGGCGAGGCAATTGATTGTATAATACATCACTTTTTGGGATCATTGTGTGTTCTCGGCTCCTTTGAATGATGTACGAAAATTTATATTGAGTTACAAACAGCTTTATACTCAGCGGTATTTTAGTTAATAAAGTTGAAAGACAAAAAAAAACTGCCGGAATATCTTTTACTGTGCAAACCGACGATTATGGTGACATTAATAGGTGCACAAACTTTTTTGAAGATATAAAATAACTCAATTCGATCAGCTTCCCTTTTTTCTTACTTTTATTTTCCTCTTCTCTTTTTTTTCTCTTTCTCTTTCTTCTCTTGTTTCACTTTGCAATATTTTCACTTAAAAAATGTCTCAGGAACACATATTCAACCAGTCTTTTACCAGTGCACCCCCTTCAGCAGTCTATCACCCAGACATGCAAGCTCCTTACATGCAATTTGCTGCCTCTGTTCCTCCACGCAGCCAACCTACTCATCTTCCCCAGATGACTTTTCAGAATCCTGGCTTTCAGAATCAAGATCCATTGCTCCATCAGCAATGTAAGTTTTTATTAATTTTTTAGTGTGTAATTTTTAGCTTAAAACTAATGTAAACAAACACTTTTTATTGCTATAAATTATTGCAGTAATAAATCCGTTCTCCACAAGTCCTTTCCAAAGATCGGAGTCGATCGGATCACCCCCTACCACAAGCGTTGGAAAACAGTAAGTTTTTAACGTGAAAGGAACTGACCAAATTGAATTAAAATCCGTTCATTAATCCTTAGAATGCAAACCAAGGCTGAAAGAAGGGCGGAGCATAACGCCATCGAACGAGCTCGTCGTGAGAGTTTGAATAGCAAGTTTCAACAATTGGCTCACTGTTTACCAAATTTGCAAAACGATAGTCGACCTTCCAAAAGTACAATCATCGAACGTACACTTGATTTTGTTAAGGGTGCTATTCTTAAAGAGGAGCGCATGCAAAATCAAATCAAGGAACTTGAGAGAGTCAATAGATATCTTTTATCTCAGTTGGACAGTAAGCAACAGCAGCATCAAAGCACTTCTGCAGTCAATACACCTTCTCCTAGTTCTGCCATGTCTGAAGATTCGCTTAATTTGGACGACGAATTAGTTATAATCGAAAAGAGGAAATTTAAGAAGGACTGTAACAGACCAAGACAAACAAAGCGCAAAGAATCGCCAGTATTAGACTTTCCGCCATCCATATCATCGCATCCCGAGGTTGTTAATCCTGTACAACATCAACCGTGTAATCAATCGGTGCCAATGGTTCCGAAACAAAACTTTCAAATAAATATGCCTGCAACAACCTTTGATCCCAGTAACTATGCCATCCCTAACAATAATAAAATGAAAGAAGCTCTGTATTTCCAACCCCAAAATCAACCCATATTTCAACATTTACAATACAACTCTGATAATGACGATGACGAAGACAATAGTATGGATATGAACCAAATTAATAATAACACTGCCACCTTTGATTTACAGCCTACTTCTCATAACTTTCATCCAATGATGCCTGGACAACTCTCCTTAAATCAATGTAAGTTTATAAACTGCAAAACTTAATAGAATGATTTTAATTTCCTTTAATGTTTATTCAGTGGACACACCTATTATGGCGCACGACCCGTATCATGTAATGCAGCACAGACACTAAGCTAAAGAGACTTTTTTTTCGCACAAACAAAAGAATCCTTCCCCATCATTTCTATTCATCACTCATTTAATTCATAAGCCCTTTAATTTTGCTTTTTGCTTTTTGTTTTATTTTTTTTATTTCTATTTTTTGTAAGCATACGATCGATATTCTCTAATTGTGCATCTTACAAGTTGTTCATATATGACAAACCTTTTTTTTTTCTACTGTTCACCTACATTCAAACTCCCTCGTTTATACATACTGATTATATATATATATACCATTACTATACCAACCACTTCTTTCTTGTTCTATATAAACATTTACTTTAGTTATTTGCATTTTAAAACTCCAAAAATAAAAAGAAGCCATGGAGCACACAAGAATCCAAGTATTTTATCTCGATAGTGTGACAACCGTTAATATTTCTTAATAGCATCATTTTAGAAAGTGATAAAAATAAATTTATAAATTGTTAATATGATAAACTGACAAGGTACACAAGTGCCACAGCGCAACTAAGCTTGACGTCTGTTCTTACGATATTTTCCTTTCTATATTTCCTTTAATGTCTACACCCTGGTGGTATATAAAATTCCAATTTTATATATTCAACAGGATATAATGATACTTTACTAAGGGTAGTACCACCAAATAAACTCTACTTGTAATTCATACGCTTTGATTTGTAATAAACTTCAATTTAATGGTCAACTACAGTGATGTGATTTAGAGAAAGGGCATTTTGTGCGATAAACGTAAATTTGTATCACATGCCTTCTGTTTGTTTTTGTTTTCTTGTTGCTAAATTTGCATTACAGACTTATGCCAATATTAGATATTTAAATCTCTTTGTGCATCATTATTTATGCTGCTTGGGTCAACTCCGTTTTAATTTTGCACATAATTGAACAAAGCATCACTTAAACCACTGTATTGGTATGAAACGTAAACAGAATAAAACTCTCTACACGTATTTGGATATCAGCCCTTGAATTGTTTTTAGCCAGTTGCTTTATACGATTTTTAGAAAAATGTTTTTCTTTTTAAAGACCATTGTTTTCATAAAAATTGATTCCCAAAATCTTTTGGTACTACACTTTCATTTCAAAAAAAAAAAAGTTCCCAGGTACGGCATACAAAAGTGTTAAGAAGTGACTATCCCCAAATATATATTTGTTTTGATGTTTGCTTTTGGAAAATCAAAGTGACATGTTAATGACAGTTTGTAAAACCATCGGCTTTGTCCTTAAATCCGCAGTTAGACTCCTGATTGCTTCATTTTTGCTTTTTTTAGAGAAAGGAGTAAAAAAAAAAAGACTAATTGCTTAACACAGCCACAAGTACATCTATATCTATCATACGCCAATATTTTTTGAAAGTTTATTACTTCCAATCAAACAGACGGGAGATCATGGTTCCGATTACTATTGTGAATCCAAGTAAACACCATTTATTCTTGGACTTCATGGCGAAGTTAATTGATAATTATTTGTGTTCACTTTCTTTAGCTTCAAATTTATTATGATTGCAGTGGCTATATTTCAACTAAGCCAATACATGCTTCTAAACTCAATAATTGATTTGAAGAAAGATTTGAAAATTCAAGTGGGGTTTTCACTCCAAGTATCGAAAATTAAAATAAGAGCATTCTAGTTTTAGCTAATTACATCGAGGATTTTCCAGCGTTCAAGTTGAATGTACTTATATGTTTCATCCGTTCAAAATTTCCAAAAATAACTTTGGATAGCCTTAGTAAGGAAAATGGTCGATATCCATTTGCTTTATTTTCTCCTTTTGCCATAAGTAAAAGTAGTTGGTGCTAGTAATACCAAGCTTTTTGGATAATGCTACTATAAACACTTGTTGACAACTATAGAAGTACAAGTGCGACTCAGTTTTGCAATAAGTATTGGTATCTATTTATATTAAATAGCCATCAAAAGATTATTCTATTTTATACGATTCTTTTAGCAGATATTTGAGAGAAATTTATTTATAAAATACTTCTATTGGTCGCTATCATGCTATGGTGCTATCCAGGACCAAGTTTGTTTTTAACATCACCATTTATATGCAAATATAGCAACTTCGCTTTTTCAAAATTTGGAAAACCAAGCCAGGTTACCAATTATAACAGCTATAAAAAGATCATTCGATATTGAATAGTACGAATATACAGATATCCTTTTGAAGAATAATAATAGAAGTAGATATAGACTACACTTTAATGCAATGTTATCGGAATAGGTCTATTTTTGCATATCATTATTTCACTTTTGTTTTTTTATCTTTTTTAGAAATGCATAGTGAGTCTTAACCAATGGAATCCATTATATCTTGATAGTCAACTGGTAATACTAAAATCATGGAGCATTCTAGTATCGAAGATTAATTTTATTATTAACAGACTTGCCAGAATTATGTAAACCATAAAAAACGCCGATTACTGTTTCTCTTGTCACCCTAAGCCATAATACGAGCTATTAATTGTTCGTTTTTAAATAGGCTATCAAAAAAGACAAATATTACAATATGACTAAGCAATTAAACATTAGTAACTGATTCTCAATTGATGTTCATTAATTATGGTTTTCTTTATATCATATCATAAGAAAATAGATCAATAAGTAAAGCAGTGAAAACACAGACGCCTTCTATAGCTCAAGTTTCTACTTATCTTCAAACTCTGTATACATATTTTTTTTAATAATGGCTAATAGATGTTTTTATCAGTTTACCCATGGCTACACCTCATTTTCGAAACATAAAGAATCTATAGGATCAATTACTGGGTTTTAATAACTTTACAGCTATAAAGATTCAATGAATATATCCAGTTCATGCTGGCATTTAGAAACTCCAATACGGATCGAAAACCGTGTGTTCATTTTCTAAATGTTCCATTATACAATCGATAGGTGCTATAAATCAATTCAGATCTAACCAATCATTAAATGATAGCACTACTTTCAAGACTTTAGCCGTTCGCAAATTAGTAATAATTCTCCAAAGTCAGAGACCGCCTTTAACTTTGTGTTTAAGACAGTGGAAGATGGAGAGATTGTTTATACAGTGAAAATATATCATGGATGTTGTACAATATTATCGTTTCATTTGAATATTTTCGTGTTTTTTTTAAACCATAAATTATTTAGGTTACCAGACCATAAACAAGGGACCGTGCCATGCCCCTTCGGGGATTCGATTTGTGTTGTCAAGAGTGACATTGACGCGTTTAAAAATGCTACACTTAATGTACGTTCCTGTGGGGGAGTACATATATGTGGCAAGTAGCATAATACCTTAGTGGTAGTATAAATTTTGTTTTGTTTTGAAGACTTACGGATTTCTAAAGTCTTAAAGGCTGTACAAAACCATAGATTGAATATTGTCGCTGAGCAACGGAGTAAAAAACCCGCACTAATGCTAGTCACGTATTTTGGGATTAAAGATGTAAGATCTCTCACGAAATTCAAAAATATGCAAGCGGTTGGTAAATTGAGTTTAACAGCCTGATATATATACTTTTCTGTGTTAAATCGACCCTCAGATGAAATCTATATATACACACTATCTGTTTCAGGAGGAATTGCAGCAAAAATCAAGTAAATACAAAGCGCGTTACTATAGCAACAAGACAATAAGAAATTTAAATCCAATATGTTTTTAACATTTGGCCATTTCTTTGTATTTCTAGAACGTAATATAGGAGTATAAATATTAGATGCGAGATACACCATATATTGTTATTAGTATGTAGACTTTAATAAATAAACATTATGAAGTTTATTTTTAAACTTTAAAAATCACTTTCTTTTAATGTTAGTTTCAATTATCTGTTACTTCATTGACCAGGTTTTGACTGAATTTTATTCTGGCCATTAGCCGAGACACATTTTAATTCCAGATGATATATAGTAACTCAGTTCTATTAAATATCTTTTACTATGATATTAGAAAAGTATATATGTTTCGCTTTTTTATGCCAGCCTCTCAATTAAGATACATGGGAATGCATCTATTCTAAAAGAAATGGTGTATGCTACTAATGTGAATGAATTGTAGTTTATTATTTTCCGGAATATAATATGCTATTTTTGAATTGAAGGACTGGGTCAGGGCATACAGATCAAAGAAATTTCAATATAGAATGTCAATGACGGTAGATAGTATTCTCTACTTTTGATTGTAATACACTCCCTTTTTCTTTCGATATATTCTCAGCACATAAACTTAGTTTAAATTGGTAAATAGTATCATTCCATTCGTAATAGCAATTTTCAATTGTACTTTACAAATTCCTAGTTGGAATAGTATTGAAAGGATAATTTGTATCACCCAGCAATTAGTAGCACTTATTATATATATATATATAGTAATTATGTATAGTGATTCTATTTTATATTTCCACGGAAAATAGTTATCATAAAATGGAATACCGGACATGGATATAGACATCAACTCATTTTTACTTACTTAAAGGGCCCCTGAGGTTTATTTCGAGTCAAGTACCTGATTAGCCATTTTAATTTAGTTGACCTAGGATGGTTTTAATATAATGTACCCCAAAAACCCAGTCGAACTATTGTTCAATTGATAATCATAAGACCACCGTATCACTATGTTAAAGTAGATGGCGGAAAACCATACAAAACGAAAAATTGAGATATTTTTGTATTAAAAAAAGATGCTTTTATTTTTATATATGCAACAATTGTTCGATTTTAGTTTGCTACCAGTAGCAAACATTTTTTATAATAAAATAATACAAAGAGATAAAAAGAAAAGAAAAAACTATATCAAATAGTTTCCCTTTTGTGTCTATTTAGTTAATGGTGGCGCTAAATCCCTTAAAGTAAGAGTGTTGGTCCTTAGGTGTTGCCCATGAAGAGTCAGATCCACCAAAGAAAGTATGGAACACTGTAAACGAAAAGAAAAAAAAATTAAAAAAATGACTTAAGTGATTTTTAGTTTTAGTGGGGCACTTACAAATACCACCGATAGTATCTCCCTTTGATGTACGGAAAGCAATGTTATCCATGCTTATAACTGATTTTCCGTTAACCTTAAGATGGAGACTGCCGTCAGCTTTTCCAGGTGTATTCAATTTCAATGTTTGACTAACAGTGTTCCAGGAAGCAAGCTTAAAACCGAATTTACCGCGACCCAAGCTGTAGCCATAATCAGGGTTACAAATGACTTTATCCTCATCATCACAGAAGTCTGAATCCTGCTTTCCTTGGGGTAAATAAGCATATACTTCACCAAGACCATCTTCACGCCACATAATTCTATTTTTACATAGTAAGTTAATAGAGAGTTTATAATACATATATATATAACTTACCTAGTTGAGAAACAAGAAGAAGAGTCGCTGCCACCAGTACATTCACCTTTACCACCATAAAAACCAGGAAGCTTACCACCTATTATAATTCCCATTTAATTTCATAACACTTTTCTGTTTCAAACATTTAATGCAATACCTTTAACGAAGTCGAATCCCTTAGGGAAATAAACGCTGTATTTCAAGGTACCAGAATTACCAGAGCCTGCAGGAGAAGATCTAAAACCAAGGCCACCATTGGGAGAAGTTTCAGGATTTCTTGAACCAGCAGGGTATTGTACCTGTAAAACCATGTCAGAAGATTTTCCTGAAGGATCCTTAACAGCAACATTTTTTGAGCCAGATCCATCCCAAGTCCATTGCCAACCATCATGTTGAGGAATCTTCCATTTATTTCCCCAAGAAGAATCAGCACCAACACTAGCATCATGGGAATAGCTATTCCAATTTTCGAAAGACCAAGATGAAGCGCTAACACTTGAAAGAAGAGAGCATACAGCAGCAACGGGAATTAAAAGGGCTTGTGTCTTCATTATGGAAAAGATGAGTATTTAAGTGAATAATTAAGAAGTGGTCAGAAAAAAAAAAGTTGAATGAAGTTGGCCTTTTTATATTCATTTTCTCCCCCTTTTTCCCAGATCAGCGAGGCACTCGAGCCAACGGGTCTACAATAAGCTGGACCTCAGATTCTAATGCGATTACTCAGGGATCTCCGACAAGTGCGCTTCAGTGTAGCACGAAAATTTTTAATAGTTAACTTCTATATTTTTTTAAATGTCGCTTCTATTATTACAATTGACAGTAAAAAAGAAACTTTAATATTCTATAGAATTGATTTTCTGGTACGTTTCTAAAACCATGTACCCAATGATAAAAAAATAATCGTGCAACTTAATGTCCTTTTGACGTTGATAACTACCCTTATTACATCCTTAACACATGCCTTTTATTTTACAGGCAGCATATTGCTTAATTAATTACATGAAAACTTTCTTTTTATGTTAACTCTCACTATAAATCAACATTAGCCAATGATAATAAATTTACTGTTACTACTGCGATGCACAAGAGATCAAGCCAAACCTGTCTTTTCTTTCAAATGACATAATATTTGTAGATCTAATAAATGTCAATATTACTGAAATAAGTTAAGAACTTAAAAATACCTTTACATTAGCGTACCTGTTAATTACTTCCCATAATTGTATAAATTACCTTGGCTCTCGAAATCATAACCTGGGTATGTTCTGTGCTTATTTATTTATGGGGTTATTCCAGAAAGTAGATTATTGCCTATCATGTAACTTGAAAAGTGAAGCCATATTTACCAGCCAACTTGTTTTCTAGAAAATAGGGTTCAGAAGAGGTTTCTAAATAATATGACTTACCTTGACAGAACTCCGAATTTGGACGTTCACTAGAAGAGGACTTCCATGAAATCTTTATAAGATGATCAATTAATTGCCAAATTAAGATAATTACTTCTCTTATAATCACAAAGGTGCTATTTTATAGGATGTGATTCCCATTTTTTTTTATTAAAAAAAAGCTTTTGTACTCCAATCAGTCTCCGAAGTAAAAAAAATCCAGTTTTTATTTTCTGAACCATTTTTGGTGATCCTGACGATCACTGTGATCATTCATCTTGCTAAACATCTTCTTTAAAAAAAAAAAAAAGAAAAAAAAGCAGAAAGCATCAACACGCACTTTATTGAATGTCATAATTTTTTTCTCTCAAATCGATGAAGTGGCTGTCTCAACCCTTATTGGACAGATAGCCGATTTTATCGTAAACAAAACAGTTGAATTCTGTAAATGTTGTTCTAATAAGAATGTTACTATTTTCTCCAGCACGAATATTCCCGTCTTAAATACAAAAGTTTAAACTTAATTGGTATTGTCTTGATTTATTGGAAAAAAAAACAGTAAAAAACTAAACCTCAAATTTGAAAAGGTATTTCTATGTACGTATTATATATATATATGTGTGTGTGAGTATGTGCACATCTGCGTAATAACAAACTCAGTTGAGAAACTGTATAAAGTATTAGTAATTTGAATTATCAGCACCCTCAACAAAATCATACACATCAAGAAATCGGACCATCGGTTTTTATTTTACAATTATTTAGAATCAACAATAGTAGTCTCTACTCTTTTTCTTGAACTGATCTCTCTATTAATAACAGTGTTGGTAAAACTCTACATTAAACGAACAGCTCTTATGATTATTTTAGAGATACCATTTTCATAATAGAAAATGAAGAAAAATGATAATTCTCCAATAGTTAAAATAATTCTCACATCGTCATTATAATTATAGAACGCAAACGAATATTACTCTTATTTTATGAAGTAGCATAATATTAACTCTTGTTCTGCCTGGAAAATATCCCTGGATCAAGTTTAATACGAATAATTTATGTGATTAAGAACAGCCTCCTTTTTGTCTATAGCAATAATGTATCTCTATTTGGAAAGGCTCATTAGTATTGTATATGAGTCGTTTGTGATATGATTATGTTCAAGCCTCGAAATCGCAATGCTCCATCATGAGAGCTTTCATGTTCCATTATCAGGATAATGATCATTTTATATGTCACAAAAGTTAAAAAAACATATAAAATTAAGGCACCCAAAGTATCCCAGCTTTGAAAGTTTGACTGTGGTATATTTAAAAAGTTCGTAGGAAGTAATTGATTAAAATTTGCGAGGTAGAAGCGCTAAAATTTACGTGTAACAATGAAGAAACAAATAACAAACAAACAATTATTTTCTACATGGAACGTACTTTTCTGAATAGAATCAATAACCAAAAACTTGGAGATCTTTGTTTTTGAGGGAAATGTAGTCTGCCTTTTGCTAATATTCAGACCTGATTTTGAAGTTAAACGCAGTGCCTTTTTTTTATTTTATGTTAATTAAGGCGTAAATCAATTATTGAAATGATTGCTAGGAAATTTCCCGCGTTAATATTTATTTGAAAAAGTTCATCTGCCCATGATTTTACATTTTTGGATTTCTTCTTTTTTTTTTTGCTCTTTAGAGTATCATTCTTAAATAAGTAAGTAAGTATACATAGTGAATATGTATTATTAAAGCTCATAGCTTGTTGAAAATTTAGAGAAGATATAGGTAGATTGTGTTATCGTGAATAATTGAGCAAAACAGGAGTTATCATATGGATTATAGAAGTAATTAAAGAGAGGACATATCGATGAAGTGAAGTAGCTGCTGAATCTTCAGAAAACTCAAAATTGGAAAGCATTTACGTTTTCATGGTCATAATCAATCCTCCCCCTTTTTTTTCGTCGTATTGAAGGTATCACCATGTCAATTATATATACGATAAAATCACAGGTAGGAAGTGTATGAGCTACTTCCTTCCCTACAAGTAATATAAGTTTACTTATATTTAGCTATCTGAACCATTTTTATTTTGTAAAATATGCACTGGTATTTAAAAAACTCTTTAGAAAGTAAACGCTTTAATATTTTTGAATTTGTGCATCAAGGACTCTACGTTGAATAACAAGAACAAAAAGTAGATGGATTGACAACCTCATAAAGTTTTTTTTTTGTTAGAAATAGGTGTCTCCAATCATATTAGAAGATACCTCTGTTTCATTTCATTTATTGGTTTACAAGGTCTTATCAGATCCAATGAACCGCAGAGTTCCCTTCTCACAAAAGAGAATTGGTTCATTTAGCCCCAGTTTTAGTGAGAATTCCAGTTATGGAAACTGGTTAGTTAAAAAACAAATATGGCCAGGAAAAAATATAATTA
Source organism: Backusella australiensis (assembly GCA_024140565.1). Classification (NCBI taxonomy): domain Eukaryota; kingdom Fungi; phylum Mucoromycota; class Mucoromycetes; order Mucorales; family Backusellaceae; genus Backusella; species Backusella australiensis. The sequence continues at coordinate 64,036 of VCJH01002615.1, read as the reverse complement.
AATGGTGAAACAAGACTCTCAAGTGAGGAAATTGATAAGAGATAAGGTATGCTTTCCGTATTAAACTTTATTTCATGCCTTCTTTTTTAAATCAAAAAAAAAAAAGTTAAACATTCTTAGATGGGTTGTAATTGAGTCATTGCTACCTTCAGCAGAAACATAAACCACTTGGGGTGATAGTAAAATGCCATACATATTACAAGATTGTTTTAACCAACCAAATCGGTCCTTCATAATCGGAATCTAAAAATACATTACATAGATACACGATGTGTCATTTTAAAAAAAAAAGAGTCACAATGCACTATAAATTTTGGAACCCCAGATTTCCTCCTAGTTCTTCTCTTTCTATTCATTGTCAATAGACTTTTAATTATCCTATTTTTTGTTTATCCGCCTTTACTGATTAAGACTAAGGCAATCTTTTATCGTCAACTCTAAAGACGTAACTTTATGTATATTCACGCCTACGAAAAGTGCTCAGCTGACTATATTTGCGATCAAAGTAAGTCTTGACTATGAATGTATAATATATCATATCGTATTAAGCAAGTTTTTTTTTTCTTTGCATTTGTAATAGTCTGGAAATCCTCTGGTAGCTTCTAAACAACTTATCACAACCTTGAACTATTTAAAACAACAATTAAAAAAGAACCTATTTTTTTACTCTTTCTACTCCACCTAACTAAAAAGCTTTGAAAAAAAATGTCCCCTGTATCTTGCCCCGCCAACTTTGGTCCTCTCCCTGCCTCTCTTAAGCTCAAGACTGGTCAAATCTTCACTGGTACCTCTTTTGGTGCGCCTGTCTCCACCTTTGGTGAAGCCGTGTTCACCACTTCTCTTGTTGGTTATCCTGAATCAATGACCGATCCTTCTTATACTGGTCAAATCTTAGTTTTCACTCAGCCTTTAATTGGAAACTATGGTGTACCCGGCCAAGTTAAAGACGAATTCGGCCTTTACAAGTACTTTGAATCTGACCGTATCCAAGTACAAGGTATTATCGTTAACGACTATGCCATCAACTATTCTCACTGGACTGCTGTTGAGTCCTTGAGTGAATGGTGTATCCGCCACAACGTTCCTGCTATTAGCGGAGTTGATACCCGCGCTCTTACACAGCTTTTGCGTGATCAAGGTTCTACCTTGGGCCAGATTTCTATTGGTGAAGAATCTCTCATTGATAACATTTCCTCCATCAATTTCCCTAACCCCAACGAAGAAAATCTTGTTGCCAAGGTTTCCACCAAGGTTCCTGTTACTTACAACCCCAAGGGTGACGTCAAGATTGCTGTTGTTGATTGTGGTGTAAAGCAAAACATCCTTCGCTGTCTTGCCAACCGTGGTGCCAGTGTTACTGTGGTCCCCCACGATTATGACTTTAATGAATTTGCTGATCAATTTGATGGCCTTTTCATTTCCAACGGTCCTGGTTCTCCTGTTATGTGTGAAGAAACCATCAAGAATATCAAGGTTGCCATTGAAACATTCAACAAGCCCATCTTTGGTATTTGTATGGGTAACCTCTTACTTGGTATGGCTGCCGGTCTTGATGTCTACAAGTTGCCTTTCGGTAACCGTGGCCACAACCAACCTGCTCTTAACGTCGATACCGGTCTTTGCTACATTACCTCCCAAAACCATGGTTACGCCTTGAACGACACTGCCATGCCCAAGGGCTGGAAGCGTCTTTTTGTCAATGCTAATGATGGCTCCAACGAGGGTATCCAGCATGAATCAAAGCCCATATTCTCTGTTCAGTTCCATCCTGAAGCTAAGGGCGGTCCTCAGGACACTACTTATTTGTTTGAAAGCTTCATGAATGAAGTCCGCGCCCAGAAAGTTGATAAAGAAAGCTACCATATCGCTATTTCTGATGTAAAGCAATCCACTATCGCTGCCATTGCTTAAACACTTGTTTATATTTTTTATTATTCTTATTTTACAAATCCACTTCCTTATTTTTTTTTTTTCCTTTTTGCATATTAAATATCATAAATAAATATCTTTTTTAGTCAAAAAATTAAATTAAAAACAAAGAATGATTATAATTGGACCGATAAGCTCAACAAATGAATGTAGTTTATTTTTATTGCATGAGACACCCAAAAACAGATATTTATCTCATGAAAAGTGTGTGAATACGTTCAAATTCCTTGATACTTTCAAGTTGAATTAATCTTTTGTTGTTGCTGGTCTTATTGTTTCCTTTTGATTGTGTTGGTAAAACAATTTTAGCGATCGATCGTGGAAGCATGCTAGTTTCTTTTTTTAAGGCCTAAAAAAAATCATGCATATTTTTTTTAGGGGTTGAAATCTATTAAGGGGGGACGAAATGTATTTGTTTGTTTACCTCGAAGGGTGTTACGGAAGTTAATTCGACATGATTGTTCTGAATATACGACATCTTTTGTTTCAATTGCTCACATCTTCGATTCAATGTATACAGGACGGATTGCTGTGTCTGATACTGATAATCAGGTAACTTGCAACTTCTATTCCACTTGGGGCCTCGGGAGTCCAAAGAAAGTTCAACCACTTTTGGTGTTGCATTTGTGGCTCGTATATCTTTAACAAGCATGCGAGTTTCAAGTACTAGAGATCTAATGATAGATCTAACATCTTCATTGTTTTTATCCATCTTATTTTCAACTTCCTTTTTAATATTAGATTGCGAACGTGGCACAATCGTGGATATACTTCCCATTTTTAGGGATCGTACAAGGTCAGATCCTTTAAGGTGTGCATTTTCTGCTCGTAGATAGCGAATTGCTGCTTTTAGTGTTTCAGCCTAGATTATCAATTGTAGGTTTAGTAATTTTATAAAACGGGTAAATAATAATAATAAAAAAACAGTAAACAGCGTATACTGTAACGTACCTCACTACTCATTTCATTAGTATTGATGTTTTCAATCTCGAGGGCAATGTTTTCATTCAAGCTAAAGTCAGACTTCTTTGGAAGTGAAATGCGCTTTTCCTCTTTCTTTGATATACTCTTTTTCAACTTTATGTTCTCCTGTTCTAATGCATCATATTCTGCTTGAAGATTTTCCATGGCTTCAGCATACATTTGTTCTTGATCTTGCGTCTTTTGTAACGTTTCCTCTAGAACTACAATTTGATCTGCTTGTTTTTTCACAGTTTCCATACGCTTTTCAAGTAGTTCAATCTTGACACCAGATTCTTGAAGTGATTGGTCCTATTTACATACAAGTGTGTGTTATAACACCATTTATTGTGTGAATTCTAACCATTTACATACCTTTATTTTTACATCCTTGATCAATTTTAATATTTCTTCACTGTGTTGTTGAAGTTTACGCTCCATATCATGATTCATAACAACCTCTGCTTTCATGTCAGATGCACGTTGTATCCATGGAGCAGTACCAGAAGTGACTATATCACACAAAAGAATAAATTTACTACAAGTTATTATAATGTTATTATAATGGTGACGATCTGCGCTTACTTTTCTCAGTCTTATTTTCGTTCTGTATACGCTCGAACGCAGTCGCCAATTCAGTCGTGAGGGATTTTAAAGTCTTTAAGCATCCCTCCCATAATGTATTCTCGGCTATTTCGAGAATTTCATTTGCTTTGTTGTAAACAATATTCTGAATAAGATTGAGACTAATTTGTTCTTTACCGCCCACTTTTTCATTCACATAGGCAGTGATTTGTTTATATGTCTATCATTGTTGTCAATATTTCATTCTTTTCAACAGCTGCACATAGTTGTAATCTGTTCTTTTTTTTTACCTCATAACAAAATCGACCAAGCTTTGAACTGATGGCATACAATGTTTTAAATCTATGTAGATATTCAGAATTAAGTGTTAAGGCTTGCTCAGACAAATCTTCAAGTTGACGAAGAAGTTTTCTATTTTATTTTCAAGAGAATTTGAATGAGTCTACAGACTATTGTATTTTTTTTTTAAAAAAAAAAAGAGAATGGTATGTATACTTTACTTTGACAGTATTTTACTTTTCTTTGCCTGAACAACCAATCTACCTAAAGGCTCCAAATAATCATAATCAAGCCTTTCTTTGCCTTCAGTGATAGTAATATCTTTTGTAATGATACATTGGGGTGGATTTAATAAGCTAGACAGATCCATATGTCATAAAACATACCTTCACTCTGAGAAGCATTACTAACTATTTGTCTCATAAATGTCAATTCAACTGTCATTCTATCCGCATTCAAATCCAATGCTCTCGTCAAACCAAAGAATTGATCCACATGGTTTGCTTCATTTTGTGACAAATGAATATCACTGAGGTGTTCCAACTGGGCAATCATTCTTTGAAGTTCAGTAACACATTCTGTTTCATTGATTTCGTCTGTCCTTAAAAGTTCCACAATGCTAGTCAGTCGTCGCTCAGTGCCTATCAAGTCATGATAAACCTGGCCCATCTTGATAAACATCATTGGCTGACAATTTTCTATAAAGCTAACAAATCGTTTACTCAAGTCACCAAGCCATCCCGCTCTTTGACGCATCTAGTAAAAAAAAAATGTGGTTAAGAAAAAAAATACAAAAAAAAAAAGAAATCTTTTAACCCATTACTTCACAAACAGCGACAAGGTTTTCCGGAACAATAGAAGTGATCTTTTCACTAATTGGATGATTTTGATCCAAGTGCTTTATAATCAATTCAGACTTGAATACTAAACGTTTATACAAAAGTACGCAAGATATGGCATCGTTCTCGGTTTTGAAGAAGGAATCAGGGAGGTAAGGTTGGATGTAACTTAGACGGTCGTTTGCCTGAGAGGCATCCAATTTTCGAAGTTCCAGATCAATGGACTTAGCCTGTGCTTTCATGACGGTAGACTGTAACTGCATATTGAGCGACATCATGGCCTGTGATTGACTACTGAGAGTGCGCTTCTCAGACTGTTGATCGACCTCTTTATTTCGAAGCTGCTCCAAATCATTCTGTAATGTCATGACAAGCTCACGGAACTGCTGGATGGTGCCTTCATAGTCTGCATTTGTCTCTTCGGCCAACCGAATTCGTTCAAGCTGTTCACGAAGGAGCATATCACGATGATCAATTTCAGCCTCTAGCTGCTTTTCGGTTTCGATATGGTTTTCTTCAAGCTCATCTGCAAGCTCCTTGAGTGCTTCGAGATCTTCAACTACCATATGAACCTCTTCCAGTTTTTCAGTCAAGGAAAGGTTCTTTTCGGTAAGTTGTTCAACCAAGTCCTCTGCACCCAATGCATCATCCAAAAGCTCCTTTAGATCATCAACAGCTATTTCTGTTACCTGGAGTTTATCACGCGTCTTTGCAAATTGAGCTTTTATTTCTTCTAGCTCGTATGTATCACTTTCCAAATCCCTTATCCTCTCCAAAAGCTCATTTTCACGAGCTGTTGTGGCATCACGCAATCTATAAATACATATTAATAGGGATATACACTTTATACAGACCATTATTTACCTCATCAATGCTTCTTTCAGTCTTTCATTGTGTCGTTCAAGCTGAATGACTTCGAGTGGTGTCTTTTCCTCACCTCCGTCTTTATCGGGAACACGGTTGATGATATCTGCTTCCTTTTTCAAAATGTCCAAATCAACACTGATTTCTTCAATTTTATCTTTTAGTAAGTTGACTTCTTGTTGGAGATTTTCAGCTCTCTCTTCTGCTACTTCTTTATCCAATGTCATCATTTCAAGTGATTCAATGATGTCGTTGTATTTGCTTTCATAGTTTTCTTGTTCAGAGCTGGTTTCTTTTAACTGCCTCTTGGTTTCTCTCAATTCCTTTTGAAGTTCTGATATTTTATCTTTATACAACGCATGAATAAGTTTATATTTACCCTTTTGGCTATTTTATTTTACCTTGGAGCTTGTTTCTAAGGGTTAAAAACTGTTCAGCTTCTTCCTTTACTTTTTCATGCTCTCTATATTTTTCACGATCTTCTTGGCGTTTACTCTCCAGTATTTTTAGCTTTAGACGCAGTTCTTCATAATCCTTGAGTGGAACCATTTGTTCAGATTTGCTAACAGGTAAATTGGCTGCCAAGGAACCGTAAACTGGGTAATTTACTCCTACTCCTCTTTGTAACGCTGTGGAGGATGTGCGAGAGACGGGATTAGAGTCGGTGAATGCGATACTGTTGCTTTCTTCTATTTCGCTCTGATCCAATTCATCGCCGTCTACTAATTCGTCTTCTTCTTCCTGTTCTTCCTGTTCTTCCTCTTCCTCATCTTCCAGGTATTCTTTTTCTTCTATTTGTTGGCTTTTCTCTTCCTCCTCTTCCCTCCTTTTAGCTTGGACAGCAGCTTCTTCGTGCTCTTTTTGAAGGCGTTGTTGCTGCTGCAGCCTTATTTTCTGAAGCTTAGTCTCCTTCTGGGTAGGTGAAGTCATTCTTGGAGTGCGGGATGTTTTATCAGTTGGCTTTCTTGTTTTACTTGTGCTAGTTTGAGGGAGTCTACTAATACGAGACGGTAAAAGTGTCGAAGAGTGTGAAGGGGTATTTAATTGGACGGTACGGGCAGCAGCAAGATTGGGATCTTGCATAGGTGCAAATTGATGTATCGAACTATTCAGCTTGGTGGGTGAAGAGGGTTTCTCTTCCTGATTTATGCATAAAAAAGCTAAGTTTTATATATTTTACTTGTCCTGGTACCGCCGTCTTTTACCTGCTGCACCTTTACTTGACTTGGTCTGACAAACATGCCATGGTTCGCCTTACAGTCAAAGTACCGCTTTCCTTGTACAACGCCACTGTTTTTTCCTTGAGCTTCATCTAGCTCAATGCCGATCCATTTACCTGTTTGAAAATGGGTGGTGCCCACAAAGCGAATCACGCCCACTTTCCCTTGTACCTGAGCACGTACTCCTATTTTAAGCTCAGAAGAGATCTCTTTACCAGTTGGTGACGAGGTCATAGTCGAACGTCCTCTCTTTTCAAAGCTGGACACTGTCATCTATTCTCTCTTTTCTTTTCTTTTTTTTATAAAGTAAAAAGGTGTTTTTATAAAATTAACAAAAAAGTGAAAAGGTGTGAAAGAGAAGTGTGAAAAAAAGAAAACAAACAAAAAAACAAAACAAATGGAAATAGAATCGGTCTTCTGCATTGAAACTGTTGTACATATTGACTTGTTAAAATCCTTGTTTTAGTCAATTCTTTCATTACTTTCAATCTGAAAAGCTACTCTGTATGTTTTGCATTATCTGTCGTCACTCTGCTTTAATGTTACAAGTTTGGCTCTGTGGCTGCATGTCTTACGCGTTTTGTGTTGAGCGCACAGTCATCGCTTTTGTTCCTCCTTCCTTATCAGAGTTATTATAGTTAATAGTAACTAATCAATTCATTTCTTATGAAGTAATACATGCTGTGATGGCACCAGATTGAACGGTGCAATTTAAATGTTATTTATTTACTATTCTCACTAATCACTTTATCAATGGCCTCTACAACCGACTTGAACACTGTGACATTTTGATTTTGCTCATCACTTTCACGATACTTTCCAGTTTGCACTGTATATATATTAACTCTATGTGCTCGTTCATTTTTGTTATCATTCTTACCTAAATATCTATGTAAACCTAAAGCAATAGCCCCACTGCCTAGGTCACTTTTAACATCGTCTCCTATAATGGCTACGTCACCCGGTGCATCCAACATGTTACTATTTGATATATATATATATATAAAAGGGCCTAAGTAAACTTCTAAAAATCACTTGTACATAGTCATCAGCTACATTACATTTGCTTTAATGCTAGTTTAAAGAATTGCTCCGTTGGTTTACCAACATTTGTTGCAGTGGTACCTGTAGCATATTCCAATGCTATATTGGTCATCATAATGATTAGAATACCAGACTTGATTACCCCTCTTTCTGATTTAAAGGTTGTTACCTTCCACAAAACCGCCTGGACCCAAAGATAGCTTATCGTCTTTATCAGCAAAGTATCTTCCTTTATGTACGGATATAAGCGGTACATTGCTATCATTTATCATTAAACGAAATGCCTCATTCAACTAGTCATAACCCAATTTTTAACATACTAAATATTTATCATATGGTACAAAAGTTGGTTACCTTCTCATAATTGAACTTTGAAGGTGCCAATCCAATCACAACAGAATTGGGATTTTCTGTATCCAACCCATCAAATTCCTCCATAGCTTCATCTTCCATCAATAGCATCGGCCTAATAAACCCTTTTATGAATATGACAATACTTCAAAAATTAATACTGAAATAACTGTTCACCTTAGCTTTTTGGCTTGGATCAAGTCCCGACAGGCAGATAAAGAGGTAAAGACCTTTGATATTGCATTTATTGGTTGTGAGTTCCTATACGTATACAACAAGGTTTCTTACATCACTGCCTTGGACATCAAACCCAAGCTGTTGCAATTTGCAAACTAGTTGACGTGATGACACTTTGGTTGTATTTGTGGCGAATCTGGAATAGGTCTTGTTATCATTCTGACACACATACATGACTCTGTTTCCTTTACCTATAAGGAATCCCGCTTTGTTTTAAACGTTGAACTGCTTCTACAGCTCCAGGTATGACCTTTGAGTCGATATGCAAGGTGCCACTAAGATCGATGAGTAGTCCTCTAACAGGCATACTTTTGCGATAAGGAATATTTCAGTAAACAAGGAAGCCCGTCTACGTGTTTGTACAAGTGAAGTAACAAGCATGCAATGGACACGTGAAATTGCTGTTTGTAGCCAATCAGATTGCTGATTTAGTCTTGGAAGCTTGGCCGATTTTCGAGATTTTCCAGATTTTTATTTTTAAAAATGTCGTTGGTCTCTTAGGTACCGTACCGCTTGGGCATCAAAAATGTTCCAATCCATCTTTTATCATGGTGAATTCAGATAAAAAGTTAAACATGATACTAGCATGGTAATCCGGTGATTGTGAAATTTCAGAATATCATAACCTTAAATGATGGAAAAACTATGTTTCAACTTCCAAAGTCTTGCATAAAAAAAAATTATTTTGACTTGAATTCATCATTGACGAATTCTCGCTATCCTGTTTTGCATGACAGTTTTCACTCACATTTTTGTTTTATCATATTTTATTAATTGTAAAAAATGGGGAAAGATCTCCTTCTTGCTATTAAAATATGGTCTTGATTTGACCGCCTCGGACGAGTGCCTGAAAAAAGGTCTTTTCGATCACGTTTTATATGGTATATCTCTTTGGATTGAGACTGATACTATGTATTATGTAATCGCCCTGAAGAACCCATGTTGTTTGCGCAAAGGACATCGTAGACGTTGAGTGCATCAATATGCTGAAGGGATTGCTTGAGGGGGAGGTACTTGTGGATAAAGTCCCAGAGCATCGTGTCGGATTGGAAGAATTTCTTGACGCCGGTGTACTCGGGACGGCCTTGTTTATTGGTCACATCGACAAAAAGAACGTTCAGGTCTTTGATTAAGTGGCCAATTGGATGGTTTTTCATCTGAATGGGTCCAAGTGTGCGCTTTATTTAGATGATTATACAGTTATCATCATTCCCAGTGAATGATGATCATTTTGCCTATGAAAAGTGACACCAAGTGGAACTGAATTAGTCTGAAAAAAAAAACCTGTTTTTGAAGTGTTGCCAAAAGGCATTGTTTGTGTCACAAAGCAATCCACAAAATAGGAAATATCTTTTTCCAATTCTTTGTCTTTTTCCAAAATGGAATTTCACAACAATTCAAGAGACCGTTCTTTCGTGCGACTGAAGCACATTATTGAAAAACTAGGAGTCGAAGAACAAGTGAGGCCACAAGACTACCTTCATGCTGTCCTCAATGAGTCCAAGCATGACCAAAACTATGGCAATGCCGAGGAGGCTTTTGTTCTCTTCCTCAAGCGCTTGAATCACGTCGTGTCATTACGACCCAAAAAGAACTACATTGGCGATGAGATTACGGCATTCCAACATGCCATTGCCACTCTGATTCGGTATGCACCGGGCCCCCAAAAGGCGCTCGACTACACAGCCTACCTGCTGGCCAAATCACCTCCACTCCGCGACGAGCATTGCGAGACAATATGTCTAGTCAATCTCATTTATGTGTACAAGACTGACGGCTCCCCCGATTCCATGAACAAGGCGCTTGAGCTCATCCAGATGGGATTGGATCGCAAGGTGCATTTACTGGTGCCCCGTATGAACCATGAACGCGATGATGTGGCAGATGTGTTTAAACGGGTATCACGACGTGTGCTTATATATCATAATTTACAGTTTTCGGTAGATATGACGACATTGGAACCCTATCAGCGACGTCCACAGCGATTCTCGACTCATTAATCATATCTTTAAAAATTAATGCCTTGATTCATAGTGTATAGCACTTTTTTGCTCATTCTTCAATCTTCAAATAGCTTATAATCATACTGTAAATCCAAAATAAAATAAAATAAAAAAATGTAGCATATATATTTAAAAGAATAAAAGAAATGCATATAATATTTTATAAAGATTCTTCTCTTTTGTGTGAATGTGTATATTATATAAATGTGTGTGCGTGTGTCTATTATTTATAAATATCAAATCTATTCCTCTTCTACTGATGGTGCTGCAACATGAAGTAAAAATGTTGCAAAGGTCAAATAACTGGTATATCCTCTATACTCTCTCCTTCCCGTAGCGGTCCCTGTTAAGCAGTTTTTCAGTTTTCTTAATTGTAGATTGTGAACTAGATCGCTTGTCGCATTCTTTTTATTATTGTTATTAAATAAAAATATGTTTACTACCCTTTTATTGATGAAGCTATTAATTATGTTATTAATAAACCTTTCTTTTGTATATGTTGTAGAAAAGTAATGTTGCATGTTTTTGGTAGTATGAATTGAATCCAGAATATCACAATTGGAGATGGACAATATAATGCTCTCAAAGATGCACGTACTTTTACTCCTTGAGTGGCTCATCCACTATGATATAAAAAAAAGGGTCAAATATACCTAAATACTAGCAGTTTGCAGCAAGCATTGACTATCTCCAAATCGACTTTACTATAATGAGCTCAATTTTCGGATAATTTTTTATCGTTATATTTAATAAAAAGTGAAAAAAAAATCTAATCACTTCTAATACGTCAAAACAAATGTATGTCTCTTACGATGAGAGACTTCTATTTCGTGATCCCGTATCGTCAATAAAAATTAGAAAAAAAATTCCCATAAAACGATTATATTACTTCCAAGCGCTCTTAGTCATCAGTACTACACGTTTATATGTAATTTAAAGTAAACTTATTGTATGCATTGTCCTACAATAAAAAGTAAATATACAAACTAGGTGGCTTATTAAAAGAGAACGCTAGCATACATTTATTAGCGAAACAATATAACAGCAATAACAAATAATAACAACATGCATTAATGGTAACATGTATTTTATTATTGTTGTTGTCACTTGAGGATCATGTAAAAACAATTCGTCGCAAAAAGTAAAACAATATGTGCATATACTGTTTTTAGTCTTCAAAAATAACGTAAGCTGTGCAATAGTAGGGTAAACCACTATAGTGGTTCAATTATTCTTTAAAAAGACGGATCCAATCCAGTTCTCCTCAATAACTATTTCCATCATTGTGATACAATTATTGTGAAGCGTGGGCATCAATTTCTAACTGCTACTTGTTGAATCTGCATTCCTACATTCAACATGACAGCTTTTGAAAATTTTGCTTACCGTTGACAGAAATTATAACATGCTAATAATGGTACTTAGAGCCACATACTATCAATGGTAACATGTTGATCATTTCTAAAACATACCTGATATGGTTTCGTGGGAAATGTTAAAAACATAAAGTCATAACCTCTAAGGAGACAAAAATGAGGAGAGAGGGAGATATACAAAAATAAAATCTATCAAACTAATAATTACTGAATTTGCAAATGTTATTTTTTTTTTACATACTGCGCTGCTTTCAAGTAAGAATACTTTGATAGAACTGTTCGGAAGTTATTATCTACAGTTTAACTTTTGTAGTAACAATGGATAATTCTACGATTGAATCCCCCAATTTTAGCATTGGTGTTCATATTTATGACAACTTAAACTTTATATAGTATATGTTGAATTCAAAAGAATAAGTGTCATTTTCCCACATCATTATCAAAGCGGGAGTGGAGCTAACCCAATGATGAAAATGCCATTCACTCTCTTGGATACTATACAATTATTTCATCTTTTTTATTTTTATTTTAGTATATAAAATGAAAAGAGTCATAATACCTTTTTCAATACATTGATGTTTCTACTGGTCACCAAAAAGTAGCGATATAGATAGTATGCTTTTTTTTTCTAATTGATCACAGCAATTAATTTAAAAAACTAGGTTTGCTGATCAACATGATTCTCTTCATGAATAACTTAAGACTCTCTGTTTGATAATATGATGATCGTATATTGAATGCATTTTTAGTGTTAATAGATCAACAGCCATATATGTATAAATGCTTAAATATAGATAGACAGTTGTTGCAATTGATGAGTAAGGTAAATGGCTGCATCAATATTCTCCTTAATACTGTTTATTTCAAGAAAATGAGAAAAAATTACAAATTGATGAGAAAAAGGGGAAAAATAAATGAGAAAATATTTCAAATAAATGAAAAAAACCAGGGGAATAATTGAGAAAAGAGATGTATATCATGTATAAAGAGCATCTTTCAAACAGTGAGCAAATAAAGAGATAGGTAGCCATCTAGCAAGGTA
>VCJH01000261.1:15859-26149 GCA_024140565.1 Backusella australiensis | reverse complement strand
TTTTTTTTTTTTTTTTTTTTTTTTTTTTTTTTTTTTAAAAATAACCTTATTCCATATATAGTATCTTCGTCAAAGTAAACAGCGTTATGAAACGTCAAAACCCAGTGTGATGATTGAACGTGCTATTCGACCCAACGATGTACCCGGACGTTTGCTCAATATGGCATTCCTTAATATAGGCAGCGAGCATCCCCAGCTTCGTCTTGTGGCTTATAATTTGCTTTACTCGTTGAGTATGGTGTTCCGATTTGATGTGGGGAATCAGTTATTGAATGCAAAAGGTAGGAATGACACTCTCTATATAGATGAAAACTGAACAAAATATCTGTATTAGATTTGTGTATTCCATCCAATAGCTCCGATTTTATTGTGAATATGAGCGAAAGTCTCGCAAAATCTGAGGTGCACTTGACACTCGAGTTTCTCAATGAGGCCCTGATTGGATTCTCAAAATCAAGTGAGACCATGCGCCAACTCTGTTTGGATTACATGGTGCCATGGTTACGCAACCTGGCTGTCTTTGCAAGGTTTTCTTCAGACGACCAAAAGAAGAGTTTGACAAAAACAAAGGATATTTTGAAATTGCTTATTGAGTTGACGGTGAAAAGAAATGAGGTAAGTAAAGAGAGATACAACAAACGAGCCTTTTTATATATATTTGTTTTTCTAGTTGTATAAACACCTTCAAGCAAAAGTATGGAAGACGTTGGCAGAAGTGGATGATATCATCAATTTGGTACTTGATTGTTTTGTGCAACATTCTATCGAGCATGGTGTTGGATCCTCACAATCTGAAATTATTGCGGATACGCTAGTAACAATGTCATGCATTGCGGTGAGAGGAAAAGTAATTAGCAGAATAAGACGGGTATGTCATTGAAAAAGGATATATGGATGTGTAAGACAAAAATGGGACTCAAATTTTTGTTTGTTGTCAAATTAGGTAATTGAAAGTACATCCATTCAACCCTGCAGACATCTGATAGAGCATGCCTCATGGAACGAGATTTCAATTCTACTCCGTTATATTCTAATGCTGTCATTCAATAACACGGGGCCCGTGATGCCATACTTGCCAGAGGTGTTCCATATTGTCTCAGTGCTTGTGTCCACGGGCCCAACCTTTGTTCGATCATCTGTCCATGAACTTGTTGTAAATACGATCCACACACTCTATACGATGGGTATACCCCTTTGTGATGACAATGCCAAGAAACTCCACTTTGTTCTGAACGATGTGTGTGATAGTAAAAACCGTGTTTCTTTTGGTCTCACAAAACATCATGCCAATGCTTTCACCATCACAAAGGAAACAACGTCTGATTTTGTAGATACTATCAACCTTTCATCTTTACAGAATATTATTCGGTTACTATTAGATGCTTTGAGTTATGGTGCTCCAACAACTGGTAACAATTATAAAATGATTAAATAGTTTTGTGGTTAATAATACTGATAAAACATAATTAGATATTGCAAACATGTGGCGCGCAAGATGGATGGGACTAGTAACAAGCACTGCATTTTATTTTAATCCCGCCATTCAGCCTCGTTCATTTGTGACATTGGGGTGTCTTGCCCAGGAAGAGGTAGACGATGACCTCATCTACCAAATCCTGGTCGCCCTAAAGGGCGCGCTTGCCATTTTCAATGAAACCGATTCAAGTCTGATTGTAAGTATCATGATGTGTCTCAGTAACATCATTGAGAATCTTCCAGACGATTCCCGTTATCTCCTTCACCTATTTTGGTTAGCCATCGCACTTGTCCAAATTGGTCATCCTGACACTTTCCAATCTGCTGTCGAGTTCCTCCAGTCGGTTTTGCGCGCGCTTGATTCGAGAAAATTCTCTGTAAAATATTCTATTGAGCAGGTGCTACTCCATGCAAGAATAGAATTGGGCGTCATCTCGGTCGAGCTGGATAATGCGGCAGGCGTCAATTTCAACGAGTACTTTTCGTTTTCCGTAGCAGTGATTTTGCTCCGCGGGCTAAAATCTGCCGAATCCAAGGACATGGTGAATCAATGCCTGACGGCGTTCCTTGAGATTGATTGTAAGAGAACAGAGGAGCAAGGTGTGATTGAATCTCGCACATTGGGTTATTTGGCTGGGCTTTTACCTTTTGCAACAAAGGATGATACACTTCGTGAATTGCTTCGTTTGGCTGGTATTAATGATGCGGATTTGGAAGAAGTTGATTTTGGTGCAAGTCATGCTGGATTATTCAAGATACTTGAAATTCCTGATGACAATACAGCTCTTTTACTTGTTTCGCTATTGGTAACATTACTCAATTCATCGGAAAATGAATCAGAGAAACTGTTCCTCTATAGTCTTTTGGCTGATGCAGCGGTATCAGTTCCTGTCGTCTTTTCTCTTGTGTAAGTGTGCATATATAAAGACATTTGTCGAAAGTGATGAATATTAACACCTTCTTCTTGTAAAGATATGAATCTTTACTTCCCAAGATGAACCAAATGGTTGTTAATAGTCAAAACCAAGCAGCTCTGGAAGCTGTCAAAAACATCCTAGTAACAGCCTGCTCAGAACCCGCTTTTAACCAGCCCAATACGGCATCTTCATCAAAAGCGTCGCAAAGAAGCAGATTGGATGATCTTCACTTCCCGTCATTAGGCGACCCCACATTTGGCGCCGTAAAAGTAAACGTCACAAATAATGCAAAACTAGCCAGTAGGTTGCTCGAAATCATCACTGATCAACACTAAAGGGGAATACCTATATACATATACACATATTTACATACCTTTTAATGATGCTTATGCTCACTAATACTTTTAATAAACCATTTTATACACACTTTGTCACTATGTTGTTAAGCTATATTAGCGACTCATAGTCACTTTAAACAAATTAGAAGAGAAGATCAATTTAAAACATGTAATATAACACTTTTTTATTGATATTATGTTTGAGTTCATTTGACTGATGGATATTCAAATAACCTTTAATCACGTCAAACGCCTTTATAAAGATTTATTTCTCGTGCTAAAATGAAAATTGGAAATAAAAGGAAATGATGCACCACAAATTTGCAGAAATGAGTATACTATGAGCATATGATAGAATGTAATTAAAAGTGAAATTTATTGAATGCAATCAAGTACACCATTGTTTGTTCAATTATTTTTTGTTTGTTTGTTTGTTATCGTGATTGAAAAAAAAAAAATGAAATGAAATAACAGATCCTGATCACGGTCAAGCATATGAATGTTATAAACTATTCGTTAGCAAAAGCAATTATAACCCGCATCAATTGATTAAAATGTAGAACGGAGTAAATGTATAAAGGAGAAATACATAAAAATCATTTAGAAATAGCCCGGGATAATGTATTATATGATTACAAAAGTCAATTCATCTAGTACTTTTTACAAGTATCATGGCAGCACTTTGTGGGTGAGAAAGAACCAAGCAAACTGAATCATTTTTCTCTCTCTCTCTCTTTTTTTTTTTTTCCTTTTGTTTTTCTTTCTGCAACGCTCCCGAATGTATTAAAAAATGCTTCTCAAAATGATTAAAATGAAATGGTGCACGATTGTTTATCCTATTAAGTTTAGTTTCTAAAAACCTTATTTAAGGTTTTATCTACATATTCTGAGGACAACTAAATTGTTAATTGGAAGCACGTTAAAACCAATTGCAAACTAAAATAAAACAAAACGGCAAGACCAAAATCTCAACAAATGCCAATGGTAACTTGGGCAAAGGGAGGATATATCCTTAAAAGCTATCATTTAATTTATAAAACTTGCCTTTAATAGACAACACCCACCAACTATATTCGGACTTTCACCATGTGGGGGATCGCCAAGATTAAAGTTGGAAAAAAACAGTAAAAAAATATGCAACTGTCCACTGTACAACACTTACCTGTTTTTTTTTTTTAATTATCTATTTTTTTTTTCTTTTTAACTTTCATTCTTTTCTTTTTCCTTTTTTTTTTTCTTCTGTTTGGACCTTTTCTTTTTTTCTCTATACCCTTTCCCCCCCTTTTTTTTTTCTTTCTTTCATTGCTAGTTTTTTCTTTTGCACCAATTCAGTATAGAGAGAGAAAACAGCAATAGTAATTTAATATGACGGATCGTAAGAACGGTATGGTTCAGGCCTACGGTTATCCCGGTGAATCAAGTCAGTTTAACCCTCGATCTGTGGCGGCTGCAACTGCTAATAATATTCACTCTAATCGAGTAGGAAGGAGCTCAAAAAGATATTCTGTCTCGGCATTTTATTCAATGGCGGCAGAGCAGGATAACGAAGTAGAAGATGAGCTTGCACAAGGTATTTCTTCTCCATCTTTTAACTAACTATATATATGCTAAAATATTACAATTTTATAGCCCAAAGAAGTTTAAGAGAGCTAAAATCAAAAATATCAGCTCAGTCTAAAAAAAATTTCGTCCTTGAAAGAGACGTGCGTTATTTGGATTCACGAATTGCCTTATTGATTCAAAATAGAATTGCTCTAGACGAGGTAAAACTAAAATATTAGTATAGCCTGACCCTATTACTTAATCTTTCGTAACAAAAGCAAAATGAAATGGCAAACCATTTAGAGGACCATGGCGTTGATGAAAGTGATTCGTTCCCAGACGACCGTAAAATGCAGCTCTACGGAAATTTGTTTTTTATTTTACAAACAGAACCACGCCATATTGCTACCTTGTGTCGTCTTGTCAGTTTGGCTGAAATAGATACGTTGCTTCAAACAGTCATGTTTACCTTGTATGGAAATCAGTATGAGAGTAGAGAGGAGCATTTACTATTAACAATGTTTCAGGTACGACGTGTAACTTTTTTTTTTGGACAGATGTACTAAATCTATCATATCATACCTTTTTTTAAAAAAAACAGAATGTTTTGGCAGCCCAATTCGAGACATCAACTGAATTTGGTTCACTTTTAAGAGCCAACACCCCAGTTTCCAGAATGATGACAACATATACTCGAAGAGGACCCGGTCAAACATATCTAAAATCAATTTTGGCCGACAATGTCACTGAACTCGTAGAGAATCAAAAAGACCTGAATCTCGAAATCAATCCGCTCAAAGTGTATGAACAAATGGTTGCACAAATAGAAATAGAGACTGGAAGCTTGCCTGCAGACTTGCCTAGAAGTGTTACCCCTGAAGTGGCTAATAGTAATGCAGATGTACAAAATATTATTCAGCCACGACTCGAAAAGTTGATTCAGCTCGCGGAAGATTTTTTAACAACCATCATATCATCCACAGCTACAGTTCCTTACGGTATAAGATGGATATGTAAACAGATTCGGTCTCTCACAAAGAGAAAAAACCCAGAGGCTTCAGATTACTCCATCTGCTCAATGATTGGTGGTTTCTTTTTCTTGAGATATATTAATCCAGCCATCGTGACACCACGAGCCTACATGTTATTGGAGGTGGTTCCTGGAAACGCCCCAAGAAGAACATTGACATTGGTAAGGAGATGAATATATAAATACCTTTGGTTTAAAAGATAAAATGGGAGGGAAACCGGATCAATAGAGGGGAATATACGGATAAAAAATCAAAGGGGTGTAGATAGTAATCATCCTTTTTTGTTTTTGATAAATTATCAGATTGCAAAAATGCTTCAAAACTTGGCCAATCGACCATCCTACTCGAAAGAATCATATATGCTTCCAACAAATCCTTTTGTAGAAAAAAACAAACAACGTATCAATCGCTTTTTGAATGAACTATGCGAGGTGGGAGACTTTTATGAAACACTCGAGATGGATCAGTACATGGCACTATCCAAAAAAGATATCGATATCAACATTACACTGAATGAGATGTACAACACACATTCATTAGTATATCGTCACTTGGATGTCATTGCACCCAAAGAGAAAGACCACCTTCGCGTCCTGTTGAATGAACTTGCTCCTGCACCTGCGCAGGTAGCCAGACAGGAAAATAAAACCATTGATTTACCCCTATTTAGTCGCTGGGAAACTCCTATTCAAGGTAAACTTGAAATAATATTTTAAAATAATAATGACATTACTTTTTGTTCTAATAGCTAATGCCCCTATCCTTAATATAAGACCTTACCACTGCTCTTATGTCAGAAAACAATATAACTCAAAATGATATTCTTTATATGGAAACCAAGGCTATATATGTACAACTCATACGTTCGTTACCCCATTTGGCATCTGACCCTCTGGAACTGGACTTGGATTATATTGCAGAAACTGCAGCTACTACAAAGGATGCACAGCTCGTCCGAAAAGGAATCAAGGTTAAGGATATGCTAAAAGAGCTGGAAGATGCTGGCATCATTGATCCCAAGGATAACTACAAATTACTCATAGAGGAAATCACACAGGAATTGGCTCATCTGGGTAACCTAAAGGAAAAGGTCATCCAGGAAACCGAGTCCTTGAGCAGTGTGTATGAAACCATCTTGAACCATAACAACTACCTTAAGAGTCAATTAGAAAGCTACAAGGCCTATTTACAAAACGTTAGAATCCAGAGTGGCGGTGAAAAGGCCACAAAGAACTCTGTGGGCATTGGAGTGGAAGTGGAAGGAAGAATAAGAAGACCATCCAAAGGACCATCCAAGGGACCATTTAAATTCTCTCACAGTCACCTGGAAAAGGATGGTGTCATTGCAGAAACTACTGTCCCCGAAAATAGACGCCCCAACATCTTCTTTTCACTATCATCGCCGCTACCTGGTACCTTTATTATTGCAATGCACTTTAAGGGTAGGGAAAAGCCCATCTTGGAAATGGATTTGAAACTAGATGATTTACTTGAAAAGGTAAGTAACAAGACGCTATGTTTATATGAGATTTAACTCAACACTTTATATAGCAACAAGACAATATAGAACTATTAGATCTTGAATATGTGCGTTTAAATGTCACAAGGACACTAGGTTTATTAAACAAAACATTTGTTACTAAAAGCAAGTAGAGAACAACAACAACAACAACAACAACAAATATAATTAATCATATATTCACGCAATTAATAACAACAATAATATAATAATAATAAATAAATAAATACATCATCGTCATCATACCTTTTTTCAATAAAAAAAAACCAAACAACTTGACTAATTATGAATGATATAAACATTGGTTTATTATTTGTGTATTTGTTTATCCATTTCTTCTATTTTTTAGAATTGATGTGCTTTCTTTCCCAAATCTGAATAGTAAAACAAAAAATAACCATTTAATCCATGATTATCTCTACTCCATGTTATGCAGCTTACCTGAATGTAACTCTCAGACATAAAGATCATTTGCGGCATGATCTCCTCTACAATCAAATCCTGTATCTGATACCATTGCTCTGTTCCACGATGGCGCACATGCACCTTGTATGTTCCTTTACCAGCCTCTGCTTTACCTTCATGACTGATATTAGCCAATAAATCATAATGCGTGCCCACATTCTCTGCATTAGGATCGGTAGTAACTAGAGTAAAATGAATAAGTCTTCATGGTATCTTCTTTCCTTAACAAAGATAACTTACAGTTGGACATATCTACATTTTTGATGGGGAAATTGACAATGGTTGGGTTCTTTTCGTGGGTCCAGCTGTTTTTATTGAAACGTTTAATGTGGAAAATCAAATATTCAGGCAATCGAGTGATTGAATATCGCTTCATCTGATTGGCGTTCTCTTGGACCTTTTTACCGTCAAATTTACCCAAAATTGTTGTCAAGGGCACCTGAGGAACGATTTCCCTGTCCTTTTCGTCTTGGTATAAAGGTGCCAAAGGAAGATCCAGCGCCAAGAACAAGAATGGTGAGCGCACCGTCTTGATCTCTTTATCATCATCAAATAGCAATAAAGCCTCCTTCTCTGTTGTTTCGTGCGATGGTCCAAAGTCCTGTGATTCGACCTGAACCTCGCCCTGGAATTGTTTGTGAATGATGCTTGATTTCTTCTTTGTTCCACCCAAGTCTCTATGAAGTGTATTTAAAAACCACGATAAAAAATCGATGGCGTTGCTTTGCTCGGTCAATTTGAATTTCTTGTTACTGGCATTTGAGATTTCCTGAAGCAACTCGTGCGGACTCACTTGTCCCTTGAAGGCCTTTGGATTCCACATTTTTCGGATCAGTGCACTCAATCGACACACAAGCTGAGACGATCCCTTCTTTTCAAAATCTTCCAAGATAAAATAGTCGCGGATAGGTGGAATGTGTGCGAGTGACTGGATGATGACATTGACATAGTCGTTGGCTTTGACATTGTTTAAGCCAACAAATCCCGGTAAATACTTTTTGTTGTTTAAATCATACGATGTCTTCAAGTTTTTATCGAGCTCTTTCACTTGTTCTCGTGTTAATCTTGGATTCAACACGTACTACACAGTGTCAATAATCGGATTTCTATAGAATCATGTAATGTCTATTTACCTTGATATCATTAAGTGACGGGCTGTCTACTTCGTATCCATCTGGAAGTACATATACCTTGAAAAAGGGGAAAAAAAACACGTAAATATACGTAAATATACTTGTATGTCTTTACTAGTAACGGTTATTACCTTTAAGGTAGATAAATTGATAAAAACATGATGGTCCTTATCTATACTGTGGAAATAGGCGTGAGAAGACTTGCCGCGTCCTTGGTAGTATTTTCCGCAAACTAGACAGGCATAGACGTTAATCTGAGAAAGCGAAACTGAGCATACTTTCTCAAAGTCAAAATCCAACATGTGTCTGTTGATTGTGTCCAGATAAAGATCGGTTGAAGTCTTCTCCTCTCCCTTTTTAGAAGCCTGACTGTCAAGACGTGGTCGCTTTGCTTCAGGTTCCATTTGAATCGTTTGTAAATAGAAGAAAAAAGAAAAAGAAAAAAATAAAAACAAAAACAAAAAATTATCAACTAAGACAAAAAGGCAGTTCCACGTCACACCGCGATGTTTGAATAAATTAAAATGCAAATGGATTTCTTTCATTCATTTGCCCACATGTTATTATTAGAACAATGAAATGAAAAGTATATAAAGACATTGCATTTTCTCCAATTATTGCTATCATCTCTTTCTTTTCCCTAAAAAAATGTCAGTTATTCATGAGGTAAGATATCATTTCCAAAATTACGAAAATGACTCATCTCAGTTACTACTCCAGCTTGACGACAGTTTCTTCGAAAACCTGCCTTCATTGATATCAGAACGTCGACTTAAAATGATGAAAAGGCTATTCGACAATGACGCTGATAATGATGGTATTGATAGTGCAGTTCGAGTCTATGGATCTCCAATCTCTGAGGGTGACGAAAGTAGTATCTTGATAACCGAAGAGTTCTCTATACTGGATCCATCGAGTCTTCCAAAAGAAGAGCAAGTAAAACCTATAGAACCTGCTTTCCCTTGGATGTCTCTCTTCTTTTTCCTCTCGCTTTATATCTACTATTATCGTTGGGATACACTTGTGCAATTAATACAAAAGCTATATAATCATTGATATGTTTTATATATAATAGTTATCATAGAAAACCATAATCAACTAAATAAATAAATAAAATAATGGTATTGCATAATTTCATTCTTTTCGTTTTTTTTTTTTAAAAAAAAGGAGAAGTTCATATATAGATTTTATGTACAATGAATATTGACAGATTTATTTTTAATCTGTAATCTATATTTCTTAAACCTTTGTACTAGTGGTTTAGAAGGTCAACTCCTTGTACGAGAACAATCATAAATAAAGGCACAATAATGGAAAAGGAACAACCCTCAATTCTTGCAAATATATGATAGTAATAAAACCCTGCCCAGTTCAACCACTTTTCCATTGCAGTCATACAAGATGAAGCGCATGTTTGTGCTATTTCATATACCATCCATCATGGAATAAATCCAATTCCAACAGAAAAATAATCCTTTAAACAATTCACAACTGTTGTTACTTTCACTAAATATTTCGAAAACTTAGGATTGGTGAATAAGATATAGCTGCATTGATGTCCACTAATTGCTGATCTGCATGCAGGAGAACTATAATCAAAGCAGCACGGGAAATAATATGATCTGAAAAGAAAGCCTAACAACATGTTCATATTGTCTTGTTACCGGGAAGGTATAGAAATAGAATCGTTATAATCCTATCCAATGTTGTCAACCCATTTTACCCTGCACCACATTTTCATGTATCAATTTAATGGATAGTTGATTCATCACCCTTTTCTTACTCTTCAGTAGCATAATTAGGTAGTTCTCTATTGTCTGCTAAGGAACGGGCTGTTTCTGTACCAAAAAAAAAAAAAAAAAAAAAAAT